>JAREIK010006494.1:0-49465 GCA_029783825.1 Sapria himalayana
AATATTAAACAACAAATATTTTTTTTTGTTGATGGCAATGAAAACCATCTAGATGATGGCGGAGCTATGGAATGTTAAACAATAAATATGTAGCTATAATTAGAAGAAGACAATCTAATATACATTGGTCAACTACAAGACAAACAATTGGTCATTGATAAAGTAAGTACATATAATGTAAGATGTCCATGTATGAGCTATATATATGTAGATATATAACATCACATTTTAACAATTTATTTTGGAAGTAAATAAATTGGAAGCAATTTTATTTGAGAAAGCTAAGGGTGCTAATAATAGAGAGCTATAATTAACCATCAAAATTCTATGGAAGTAGATATATAACATCACATTTTCAACATCTAGAGCTACACCAAATACGTATCAAAATAACTTTTCACCATGAAATAATTCATATGTAACAATCATCAAAATTTGAAGTAGAAATTATGTCATAATTTGGTTGTTTTTGAAATCCACATAGGACTTGTATGATCATCACCTTGACAGCGACACAAATAGTTCAATAGTTTCATGTTTTAGAATAATTTAAAGAAAATCCATATGATAGTTTCATGCAATTCATCAAAATTAATTAGCAAGTTTGTGTATACTTATTGTTATATATAGATGACACGTTGGTAGCTATTATACATTAAGTGAATATCATGAAACTAAAAGATTATTGAATTACTAGTTATAACTTTGAAATGAAAATTTTGGTTGACTCATAGAAGACACTAGGCACAAGATGAAGAGGGATTGTGGAAGAAAGTAGATAATACTTTCTCGTCCAAACTATGGTAAGAAACTTGTCAAAACATTCAATATGATTCATTTAAATTTAGCAAATATACCAAACCATTTACATATGAGTATAAACTATTAAATTCTCAATTTTCAATTAGAAAATTTATAGCATGATAAATCAAAAAATGTTTTAAAGTTGATGTGGTGGGAGTCTAATGCAAATATTAGTTTGTATGAAAAAAAATTGTGCAATCCATGATTTTGGGCAGATAGATTCAATTTGAAGAAATTTGTGAGACAATACTAACCTAAGCTTGGTTATGATGGATGTATTTTAATAAAATTGTGAATATTGACAAGTTATATGGACACACATTGTGTAGCATCATTGATATGAAAGGTCATAATTATGTTTTGAAATTATGGAGAATTATAATTAATTAGAAAACCTCATTACGACCCATAGCTGCATTGTCATAAAATGAAACTAAATATATTTTACTTCATAAGGTGGTAAAAGTGTAATATTACTTAAAGAGGTTATGGAGAACGTTGTTATCTTATAGTGAGCACAAGGATGCTTTGTGATCATCAAAATGTCATATATGCACCATATGAGATTGGAACACATTGATGTGAAGCTTCAAATTGTGAGAGAATTTATTGAGAAGGAAATTGTTGGTGCTGAGAAGGTGAATATCAAAGACAATGCAATAAATATTTTCTTGAAAGTAGTAAATGTTGCAAAATTCAAGCATTAAATACCCTTTCTCGCCATAAAGTTGCTTTGGAAATTTAGATCTAGTTTTTTTTTTAGTTTTACACACTTTCTAATCCAAAATCATTAAAAATATGTGATGAAAATTTAAAAGACACGACATGTGATCGATATCATTTTTAACCATAAATTATTGAGCCATTGAGAATGATTGAAAATGTTTAGGGATGCAATTTACATTTTATGAATGAACTATTTTGAACCACATACTATCTCGTTGAATCAGAGAAATTTTATTATTTGTGTTCACTATGGGCTGTCATTGTTATTTATCATATAAGAATAACTGGAAATTTGGGTTAGTATAAATCTTCCAATTTGGACTATCCCAAGTTCAACATGTTGTGATTAGCCATCAAGTAATGCTAGGCAAGTTCTCTATTTTTTTTAATTGAGAAAATAACATGGTTGTGTCACAACCCATTTGAATTCTAGAAAGTATTAGATCATAGACTGAGCTTTTGAAGTCTACTAGAATGATATTGAAGAGGTTCATCAGAAAATTTTGAAGGTTCTATGGAAGTCAAGGCTTCTTCCCATTCTAGAATATTTTATGGAATTCCTATGTACTCAAATTGTGATATATGATACAATCTGAACCTTTGGTGAAGGAGAGCTCTCAATATATAAGAAAACCCTCTCATTGTTATGCTCATTCAAGTTTCATTCTCTAAGTATTTCTCTCTCTTGTTACATTTGTGTGTGAGATCTTGTGGTTTAACTCTTGTGAGGAGAAAGAGCAAGCTAACCCAAACAATAAAGGAATTTTTTTTTGTCTAAGGCCACACATATTGTGCTAAATCTTGCAATCTATTACAAGTGGTGCTAGAGGTAGTTGACTTCCTTACTATGACATATATTTTTAAGATCAAGAACCATGGTCAAGATTCATATACATCTAGGAGCTGAGGGAATAAAGGAAACTTAATGGAAGTAATTGCATCTCAATTGAATCTAGAATGGGTCAGGTTGACTTGGTTATTGGTGAATTGCATGAGAAATTTGAGAATGCAAATGTGAGCATCGACGGGTGTCATTTTTGAAAAAGGAACTATGAGATAAAATGCAAAGTGCTCTCAATATGGCCATGAAGATGACAATTTCAAAGAAGAAGCATGGAATAAAATATACATGATGTTTGTAAATTTTATTATTGTCAGCAATAATTTCAAAGTATTGGTAGATAAAGGTGCATCCAATATTTTTATTTCCAAAGGTATCATGAAAAACTATAATCTCAACATAAATGAATATATAGATTGGATCAAGATGATAAATTCTAAAAAAAATAATAATTGGCATCATATAAAATGTGGAGGTCTTATTGATTGATTGGAAAGAAAACAAAACAATCAAAGTGATTCCTCGGATGACTATGACTTGATACTTGAGTTGAATTTTTTAAATTGAGTATATACACTTCTAGTTATATTTAACGATTGCATATACATCATAGATTTTCTAATGTGTTATCCCAATGACACAAAGTACCGGACAATATACAAAAACACCATTTAAAATATAATTAGCAAAAATGAATTGAATGTAAAATAGGAAAAATATTTTTTTCCCACCTGAAGTTTTATTTCTAGATCATATTATGGATAATGAAGTAATATGGGTGAGAAAAAAGCATAGGCTATTGTCGAATGGGAACAATCAATGAAATAGATAGAATTGCGATCATTTCTTGGGTTGACCAATTAATATTAGCATTTTAGTTTGGGATATTTTCATAATATCAAACCATTAACTAAATGTTGTAGAAAGGAAGGATTTGGGAATAATGCAATGCTTGCCAAGATATTTTTGATCTTTCACAACCAAAAGTGTCATTTATGGGTTATATTATGGGTAATGGAGTAATGTGAATGAAAAAAAAAGTGTGGGCTATTGTTGAATGAGAACTACCAATGAAATTGATAAATATGAGATTATTTATTGGGTTGACCAATTATTATCGGCATTTCATTCATATATATCCTCACATTATCAAATCATTAACTAATATGTTTCAGAAAAGAAGAGTTTGAAAGTGGAACATTGTTTTCCAAGACATTTTTGATCATTTGGAGCAAGCCATCATAGTCTTTCTAAGTTATTGTAAACTATGATAAGTACTCACAAATACTTTAGATTTTTTAATTGAAAAGGTACTTATCCAAGAATGCCAATTAATTGCATTTGAAACTTAGAAGCTAAATGAAACTGAATAGTGATATATGTATGGTTTGTAAACTATTGAATAATCATATGCACCATTAATATTGGGATAACTATTCCTGGTGACTAGATAAAAATTGTTTTAATGTGAAAAAAGATGAATTCATACTTTATGTAGGCAAATAACAAATGAAGTTCAAACTATACAAATGCTCAAATTTTAGATGATGATGAAAAAAATTACTAGAAAATAGATAGCCTCATCCACAACCAAAAGATAAAATATTGATTTCAGATGAATGCTTTTTTAGATGAACGTGGGCTTAAAGAAAAGGAAGAAGACATAGAAAGCCTTGAAAAAAAAATTAATTATGATGATGTGACATTTCTCTTAGTCATAATAGAAACTGAAGGGATGGAAAGATGCCACAAAGTAATGATAGATGATCATAATTCCAAAGTATTCCTATGTGAAAATGACGGAGAAATAAAATGATTTCAGATGTTTGACATGCTAAATACCAAATATTACTAATTATTTTTGTAATTATTTTCTGTGTTTGCATAAAATGGGGCTTTAAATAGAATAATTTCATGGAATTATAGTGTTGTTGAAATATGATGAATAATTATAAAATCATGTAGTTTTTATATGAAATGTAAAACTTAATAGTAGAATAACATGATGGACAAGTGCTTCTCTCATAACTAGTTCTTAGTTATGAAGAAGAAACCACTATCACCAACTCTCTTCTTCCTAATGGTAGAGTATCTTTCGAGGAGCCTTAATGGGCTATATGAGAAGTACATAGAAGTCAATTCTCTTACAAGTAGTAGTGTGTCAGTTAGACAATTGGCCTATATGGATGACATAATTATCTTTACTAATGGGCTGAGCAACTCCATTAAGAAGATAAGGTAGTTGTTGCATAGGTATGAGTTAATTTTACTGTAAGGAAAAAACAAGACTTAATAGAGAATCGAGCTCAAGAATAATCTTGGGATGAAAAAGTGCGACTTCCCCATCACATACCTAGGCTATCTCCTTTTCAAGAAGCACATCAAGAGTGTCTATTTCGATAACATCCTGATGAAGTTTGATTCTCATATAAAGGGTTGTTCGAACAGGTTACTTTCGAAAGGAGAAAAGATTATATTGATCAGACATGTTTTTGCCTTGTTCTCTATTTATAATATGCAGCTGGTCAGACCTACTTTGACAAGGATCAAGGCAATGGTGAGACTTATGTCTAAGTTTTTATGGGATCACGAGAGAGATCTTAGGCATATTAGGTGGACGAGATGGGTGAACCTTTGCAAGCTGTGTGATGAGGGCGGCTTTAGGTTGACAAGCTTATCAAGATAATTCTATAGTCCTGTAGGTTGAAGGTTAAGAGATAAAAATTACTCACACATATTTTCCCTTGTTAATGATGCTTTTATGTGAGTTTTTTTTTGTTTTGCAGGTTAGGTATCATGGCAGCATGGGGTTGATGTGGCGGAGTAGTCTAGATCAGTCAGGTTTGTTACACTTAATATAATTATGGGTGCTTATTAGTGCATGATGTGGCATTGCAGGCATAAATTATTGATGGGTGATATTGGATCTTCTTGGGTTTGGGTTGCGGTGCAAAATGATGCAAAGTTGGCATTGGAGATTTGGATCTGCAAAGTTAATTTTTTATTTTTATTAGCCAACGTGGGATATTATGATGCCCGTATATCTATTATGACCCCACTTTTGTTTTCGTTGTTTTTTTCTTTTGAGGATGACTCATGTCAACCATATTTTTCTTTGGCACTCATTTTAGAGCCTTAGGGGGTGCTTAGGATTTGGCAGCTTTGGTCTTTCAGACGGCCTTACCTTAGGCGTAATACTGTGTGCATTTACATATATTGAGGTGTGGTTAAACAAAAAAAAAACTATATGAGTTGGGGGTATATAAATCCAAATCCTTAAAAATATTAAATTTATTTTCTTAATTACAACATTTAATTGACTAAGAATCATTTTAAATGTTACCACAAAACAAAATTACCAATACTACGTTAAAATTATAGAAGGAATATATATTTTAGGTAAATAAAAATAAATATACTTAAACCTTGTTTAATATAATGGAGTCCATGTCACCAAGTATCATATTCTTCAAAAATATAACTTACACTTCAGATTTATGTTATTGTTAAATTTTATTAAAGAATTTGAAGATTAGAATGGACAAGAAAGATTAGTATCAATATAAATATAATTTAAATATGTTCATAATAAGTTTACATTTAAAAACTTAGAAAAAATAGTTAATTTTTGACCATTTCAATGAATCTAACCATTACAACATAATGAGTGGCACAATGAATATAAATTTATCAGTGATAAAAAATGTGGATTAGATTGATCACTTTACTTGCCCAACTCGAGAATGACCTATCGTCATTTTTTTACGCTAGTCATTTCTAGTTGGGCCATGAGTCATTGCCACCCATTTGTGATCCAAGCACGACCAAAGTTAAGGACATGACTTAGAACAATTATGGCATAGGCTAAGTAAAAATGTTGAGTCATTGCATGCCACTAGCCTAGGCCATGCCAACCTGCTACACTACATGAATAGGCATGAGTAGGATCATGCCAAGCTGGGCTCTTCATTTTTTAAAATTCAAGCCTCATGTTATGTCTAGCTTCCCCAATAATTTGATATATCTAGTCCATAATGTTTTGAAGAATAGCGTGCTTGTCTGAAAAATAATGTATTATGTTTGATAGATATTATGTATGTGTATTATATTCTATGAATTTTTATATTTATATATCAATATTAACTTAGGACAACATGTTGATTCTAATAAATTTTATACATATCTCAATTCTATTTAAGCTTATAGATGATGGATTGTATATAAATTTCCATTAAAATTTATTTCACATTATATCTAGTTTGATAAAGTTTTTTTTGGTAATTGATAAAATAATTTCAAAATTGAAATAAATAATTTAATTTATCATATTTTCGTTATGAAAAAACATTGTCCCAAAACTAACAAGTACCATTAGAGCATGGCTATTTGTTTATTGAGTTTTTGTTTGCATACTTGTTTGAGTTGAATTATTGTGATTGTGAAAGATATGAATTCACTAAGAATGATTTACTTAAATTCAACCAATTATTCCATTTGAGTAATTGAGTGGTTGTGATTTAGACATTGTGCACCTCAAGCCACTATCACCATTATGCAATGGGTTGGATTTGACACATTCTGCCATATCTCTAAGGAGGTGAGAAAGAATATTATATGGAAGAAGATCGAGTGCATGTTTGAAAAGGATATTCCGAGGAATAATGCATTGATTATCACCCATATTGAGAACGAGAAGTGCTAGAGTGATAATGAAATAGTTGGGCATGTGAATGACTTTCAATATTGGTGAACTAACTTGTATCTATAAAGATGTTATTAGAAGACTAGTAATTAGCTTTGTTACTTAATTATTTATTCAATAACTAAGAAATAATAGATGTATCCTTGAATATGTCATGCCTCATGTTATGTTGAAACTATGTATATAGTTTATGGACTACCAATTTAGTGAGGAGGTTAGGAGGAATGAAAAGAAAGATATTTTTTAGTCTCTAATTTTGAGAGGAGTGCAAGCATAATATGAGCAATTCTAGGAACTCACAAAGAATTAAAAAGAGTTATCCTTCCATTGAGGGTTGGTTTTTCTAAAATATGCATAAAGGCTATAATGATTATGTTATATAATGAATTATTCTTTGTAGTGTTATGACGAAAAAAGGAGATCATATTACTCAAGAAATATTATGAAAGGTGTTTCCAAATTTTGACAATGTAATTATCATGACTCTCTATCGTTTCTACTCCATCCAAGCCTTTGCTCTACCAAGTCTATCAATGCCACTCAATCCTTACAATTTCACTAATAATTATCAATTTCTATCCAATTAAGGTTTTAGTGAAATTTCTCCAATAAACATTATAATAAGTGCATAAACAACAAGATAAGTTTACCAAATTACCCAAAACATTGATACATAAAATGTCAAACAAACTCACACATTAATTATATTACTTATTCTCGAGTAATAAATCTTCATCCAAATATTCATACTAAAAGAAGTAAACATCTAAGATTACTATGACTAGGTTTGATTGCCATGAAGGACTTTTTATTGGAAATAGGGTCAATAAGTTTGGAATTTATTATGAAGTATATGGTTTGTGGTTTAATGTGTTTATACATCAAATTGCATAGAACAAAATTTCTTGGGTTGCCCCCAAAACAGTGATATATTTAATGTCCATAATTATGTCTTCATTATATCTTTAAATTTAGTCCGTAACTTTAGTAGTTCATACTAGCTTCACTATATATATATTTCTTTTTTATCTTGTCTTCCTATTTTCTTATTCAATATTATATAATTTGTTAGCATGTCTATTTTAGGACCTTCTGCCATCGGTGCTGCTACTTTGGGAAATATCATGGTATCGTTGCTTATGATTTTTTTGGAAAATATTGTAACTCTTTAAATAGTCACTGCTTGTGGAATTCCTATCTAGATTATATTAATCAAGGCTTTGTCTCCAATCATGACTTTCATAATTTTTTCAGTAGATAAAGTTGTGGTATCCATTTAATTCATAACTTTCTTTATTGCACCTACCTTTTTTTTCATCTAGCTTTGAATATTCTAAAATTATTTTTTCTACCTTGTTTTTTCTTCCAGTATGTTAACAATCAGTTGAAACCTTTTCTTTACTTGTACATCTGTCATAACGACGAAAGTCTCTTCAATAATTTCTATGTATTGTTGAATTGAGCATTTTATCATTTCCATTTATTCCTTTGCATCATTGGAGTGTATGACATGGATTCTATAGAAGTCATGACTTCATAGTAGTTTGCATCTTCATTATCATTTCCACTATTTTCTTCACGTCATGGTTTTATACTTTTTCATTTTTTTCATCTTCTTCGAGCTAATATTCTTCTACAAAATCTTTCTATCTAAAGTCAGTCTTCAATCTCATCATTGTATATAATAGGTCATCTATTCTCTAGTAATCTTCTTCATCATAATATAGATTTTGTATTCTTTTACAGAGGTTGCATTTTATTAGTTATTCGCCCACACAAAATATGAATTCCACCTTCTTGACATCAATCAACACATATCCAATAGAAAAAAAATGGTCTTCTCAAGATCAAAGTAACATACTAATCTTTCTCCATATCAAACCCAACAAAAGTTTCCAAAAAAATAAATTTATCAACCTTTACCAAAATATTTTCAATAATATTATTTGGAAATTTAATTGAATGATTAGTTATTTCAAGTAAAAGGGCAATCAGAGTATTCTCGCCAAGCTTCAATATCTACAATGCGGATAATGACATCAAATTCATATATTATCCCAAGTCACATTGCACAATTCCATTATGTTTTTTATTGAACTTAATGTAGATTGGCATTTCTGATGATATTTCAATTAATAGAATGTTTTCTAACTTCCAAAACACATTGAGTAACTTTTCAAATTATTCATCCATCTTGTCCTTTCTAAAACATTCTAGAAAAGGAAGATTCGTAGGAAATTTTTATAATTAGCAATCATTTTGTTGTATATTTTTTTAATCATTACTTTGGGTAATCTATATCTCATCACCCTTCTCTATTTTTTTCAGTTATCTCAACTAGGAGCAAGATTTGAGCAGTAGTTTTTATGGATACGATAACTTTGGAGAATATCACACCATGTTGTGTCATGGCTTTGGAAGATGTCAAAAGCATGCTGTGTCACGACTTTGGGATATGGCATGACTAGAAGTGTCAAAATAGGCTAGGTGGCCTAGGCACAACCCACAGCTTGACCTGGTTTAGCAGTGCCTGGCCCAGCATGCCATGGTCTATAATTGTGCCTCGAACCGGGCCAGGCCACCCATAGCACGATTTGTGTTGTGCTGGGCCAACATGAACTGTTCTTTATGTCGGGCTAGGCATGACCCATGTGCCAAGCTTAGAGGCATGTTAAACCAACCAAAGGTGATTGCCTAATGGGGTCCATGTCAGGTGGTCACTAGAGTGGTCCAATTTATTTAAAAGAATCGGCAAAGTGGCTGATTGTAATTGACCAGCTTGTAAGGTGATCACCTGTCGACCACCCATCGACAATCATGCAATGGGTAATGATGAAGCTGCACGACCCATGCATATTTGCCATTTAACATGGTTAGGCACGGCCGTGCACTCGGTTGTGCCCAACGTGTCATTCTAGGCTGGTGGACCATGCTACACTACCATGCTAGGCTGGTGGCCCATGCCACCATGTCATGCAAGGCACACAAGAAAATTTAACCATCTCGTGCATGACCCAACATAGTGGCATGGACGTACCTTGAAAATTTGGCATTGCTGGAATGATAAAACATGTTTGACACCTCTAAACATGACATCTTGTGCTACATACCCAGGCTATGTAATAAATTTTTGGGAAAGTCATGACTTTTTTTATCGCAACTCCCTCTTATATGATAACTTTCATTTAAGCTTCTAATTCATCTTATTTTCTCCCTAACTCTTTGTTGCTTCCTAGTATAATAGACAAACACTTCTTAAAATTTGTCTCGGTATCATTTGGTATTCTAATCATACTCTTCTCTTTTATTGAGATTGCTAGTTGTCCAAGTTTATTCTCAATCTCTTCAGCTTAATTTTTATTGTCATGTTCATCTGTTCTAGCAATGTTTCAATCCATTTCATCTAGTTCTCTTGAAGATAATTTTTCTTCTATCTCCATGAGTAAGGCGAGTATGTTGTTTTTAAGTGATGACTTTTCTACTCTCTTTAGGTGAATATAATTGAAGCTTGATGCTTCTTGTATTTGATACCTCATTGAGTTATTCTCACTTTTTTTAATTTTCCCTAGTTTTCATGCACATTCTTAGGGCTCCCATATGATAGATTTTTTTTTGATTTCTCATATTATAATTATTGTGTGTGGGGATATTGTTGTTTGGTCAAAACTTATCCAACACATGTTTGCTTGTCATTTTGAGATCCAATATTATTGAAAAGCACTTCCATCTTCTCCTCTATAGTGGTCAACACATCTAACTCCAATAATCTAGCATGCTTCCTTCCATGCACTTAATTATTTGGAGTTTGATAGTTATTCTTTACAGCTTTTCAAATAAAAAATATTCTTCCTCGGGCAACGTATTCATCATGAAACCACTCCAAGGCCACATCAATTATGTACTCAGTCAGTTAGTTTAGCTCATTGAAGAATTTTTTTGCTTGGAACTACAACTTAATTTCATACTGAGGGCACCTCCTCAAAGCTCTTTAAATCAGTCTGAAACATCATATAGAATCTCTTGGTTATCTTAGCCAAATTGACTTATCTCTCTCCTTAGTTGAGAGATAGTTTGAGGTGTAAGGAACTTGGTGAGAAATACTTGCACAAGTTCATCTCAACTCTTAATCGAACATCAAGATGAGTACTAGAACTAACTATTTCTCTCTCTCAAAGAAAAATGAAAGTAACTCATTACATTTTTACCATGTAGCATAACTCTAAAAAATTATGATATGGCTATTCGAATCTTCTTAAATATTCCCACTATATTTATGTTGTTGTAACATAACTATCAAACTCATCTTAAACTCAAAGTGATTCACTTGCATGAGTTGCATCTAAATCTTAGAATAGTTATTCTTCATAGTAGGCTGTCAAATCTCCCAAGTTACGACAGGATAGGACTATTGGATAGCTTGTCCTTAACCACCTCAGTAGTCTTCATTGCTTTCATTTATTTCGATAGGCTCTCTCTTAACTCTTTATCTCTGAAGCACTCTCATTATTTTCTTAATTTCTTAGGTCAAAGGGTATAACTTAGTCACAGAAGATCTGCTCATGTAAGAAGTGGCGCTACAAAATAGACAAGAAAATTGTAAAACAAAATACAAATACAATATAAACACTAGAAAATAATCACATCCACAAAACTAGAAATAGTACCCTTGCATAGTTACATCAACTCAAGTTAACTAATCAAATTATAACAAAAAATATCCTTGGTAGCGATGCCAAAAACTTATTG
This sequence comes from Sapria himalayana, assembly GCA_029783825.1. NCBI lineage: Eukaryota > Viridiplantae > Streptophyta > Magnoliopsida > Malpighiales > Rafflesiaceae > Sapria > Sapria himalayana. The sequence goes on from JAREIK010006494.1 coordinate 11,820, forward strand.
CGACTTTGTTAGGGTGACAGCACTATCATAGATGATACATTCCCTACATCTCATTGGGTGAGGATCTTTCATCTAATATATCTTTGCAAGTATATCGGGAGTACAAGTAATAAAATGGGCATAAGTCTAGATATTAATTCTATAGGGAATGTGTAGATGGTTTGATCAATTATAAGTGAATTAATTTCTGCTTGAGTTGAATAGATGTACTTAATCTTCAAAAAGATACTCAGACTCTAAGGTTGGCTCGCATAATTGTGGATGATGATATTTCTCTAATATTTAGTCAATATTATGTTTGGTTTTTAGACAAGAGGTAGATTGGTGTAAAAATAGATGTATGCTCTCTTAGTATACAAGGTGGCTATCAACCTTGGACTATGACTATCAAAGATGATTCTCTCATAGTTTTCCTCTTGATATTTCAATACCATAGCAACATATTTTTTTATGCGATGGTCTTTCTCACATCTACACTTTTTAGGTAATTGGTCAACTACCCTTGATGATTGCTTCGAATGTATAACTTATATTCTCTAATATCTTATTATCTTAAAGATGCAAAATAGTATTGTACTATATGCATTTTCACTTTAGCCTTCATAAGTATCATACTCATGGTAATTAACATATATTCTTCGAATTGAGACTCAATGATTCCTTGTGGGCTTATAGAAAATCTTTCAAAGCCCTGTTGGGAATGTCCCCATATAAGTTGATTTTTTGGAAGACTTACATTTACATTTAGAGTTTGAACATAAAGTATATTGGACTTTGAAGAAGCTAAATTTTAATTTAAAATATTGGGTGAAAGTATGAAAATACAATTGAATGTGCTTGAAAAAATGAGAATATCTTATTATGAAAGTGTTAGAGTTTATAAGGAGAAAATAAAAAAAGAAATAACATGATAAAAAAATTAAAAAGAGAGAATTTTCAACCATGGTACGCTGTGTTACTATTTAATTCACGGTTGCAAATTTTTCTTTGCAAAAAAAATCAAAATGTTCTAGCTTTTTCATCATCTCAAATGGTCATCCGCATGGAACAATAGAATTACAAAATGATCAATCATTAAAAAAGTTTCTAGTAAAATATGAGGTGAATTAAATACTATTTGGGTAAAGAAATAAAGCGAGAAAAAATATTCATCTCATTAAAGGAACAATAACAAAGAGGAGGAAGACTGACCAAGGACTATAAACCAAGTGCATTGTGGGAGGTAACCCAAGTATAATAAAATAATATATATATTATTTTAGTTTTATTATTTTGTTATAAATTTTCAAGTTGGCTAAAAGATGATGAAATAGGATTCCTAAAAGTACCAATGATTCACACTAAGGTTCCCAAGAATATTTTTAGAGGAGTAGAAGACAAAGTATACCAAAATCGTAAAGTTCAACAAAGACAGATAAGAATGGACATGTTTGAGGAGAATCTATTTATCTTTTTTATATTTCAAGTCAACTGAATTAATTTATTAAATTTTTAGATCAATTTAGCAGTGTTAGTCAATGTGTGATTCAATGAATCCCTATGAAGATAATGCTGCGGGGGTAAATTATAAATGTTGTATCATATTTTTAAGATATGTATATTTCCTATAAAATGCACATTAGATGCTAGTTGAATTCTTTTAATAAACCTTGAGAACCTTAAACTAAAGAGAGACTTATAATTTGAGAACAGTTTTATTAAGCTTTGATCACAAATTTAAAAACTAAACAAAAGAATATAAGAGGATAATTTATGCAAAGAAGACTTAAGTTGGAGGGGTTTGTGAATAAAAAGTGAAGAAAGTATTAATATCTTATATTATTACTTAGTAACCATATGTCTGTATGAGCCCCAGTCCTAGTTTAATTTAGTATACATTTATTAATTTTAAAAATTTTTATCGCCTTATTTGTTGCTTTTGTTAAAATCCTAGATATCTATTTTTATTCATAATTTGATTTTATCTTTAGTCGTTTGAATTAAATATTTTTAATTAATTAACTAAAGTTGATTATTATTTAATTATTTTTACACATATTCATCCATGTGGAGATGGTAATCAATTCACTTATATATTACTTGTTAATCACATACACTTGAATAACTTTTTTTAAGTTTTGTATCATTGTTCAAAATAAACCACTTTTTTCAAATCCCTGGCTTGTCACATATGCACATTGATGATCATATGCATGTGAGAATTGGTACATATGTATTATGTTTGACATGGAAGAGTTGTGAGCATTCAATACTTAATCTGGTTGCCTACCTTGTTCATCATCATTATAATTATAATAAAATAATTTTAAAGAAAAAACTAAGTTTGTTCGGGATAGTTTAGTGCACATCAACTAAGCACACATACAAATGAGTCATCCTGGTTGCTCTTCATAACTCCTTTATTTGGCTTGATTCATTATTGACATCACTAATATCTTTATTTTGTATAATATTAAAGTGAGTCCAAACTATTAATTTTCTTTTAGCTTTTTTATTTTTTAGATATTTAGGTTGAGGTCATGTTAGAAAAATAATGTTTCAGCGGCATCAGACATTTCCGTAGGGTTATCATTATCTATATTAAAATTATATATGGTTACCTTAATATTAATTTCGTTATTGTCATTAAAATTACTATTTTTCATCTTTAATTTTTATTAGTTTTATTAATTATATCTAAATTATTTTTTTTAAAAAAATTAAATATTATTTTATATTAAATTATTAATTAAAAAAAAATAAAAATAAAACTAAACAAAATTTAAAAAATAATATCTGTAAAGTGTAAACTCATTTGCTTAAAGATGTGTGATGTCCGATATCCAAATCTGATATCAGCACCATAGTCCGCACCCCAGTCCCAAGAGCAAGAGGAGAGAGAATGAGAAATGAAAGGAGACGAGAGAGAAAGAGAAGAAAATGTGGATTTATGGATATATATCAGGAATGAGAGAGAAAGATATATTATAGATTTTAAAAAAACAATTTAATAAAATCATTTTTTTGAATATTTTTTTAAATTTTTTATTAAAAAAATTAGGCAGAAACATGATAGCCATCGGATTTTTACTGCTAGCCATTAGGGGCGCATCCAACCGCTAGCAGACATGCAACTTTTATTTTTTATTTTTTAACATTGCTAATGGGGTCGACCCATTGGAGCATTGGTTTCGGGTTTGGGCAAAGGCCCAAAGTGTGGTGTGGTGCATGCACAATGATGTTGTGGTGGGTGGGGATCATGGGTGTCACGGGCGGTCGGGTTCAGACCGCTCTCGAACTCGGCCAATGTTCTGAGGTACGGTTTGGGTCATGCTAAAAAACCGTGCCTTCGGGCCAGGCGGTCGGGTTGTGCTTGGCCCAACACAATGGCCGGGCCACCTAGGCATAGCACAACATGAATTGTGCCTCGATGAGCCTAACATGGGCCTAGGCACGTTTCTAAATCATGATGTGCCAAGCCAAGCACAGCTCAATCAAGTTGTACCTCATGTCGGGACCGGGCAACCCTGCACACTTGATACCTCTACCTAGAATATGGTCTCTCACCTCCTAAATAGGTATATCATAAGGCTCAAAAATATCAAGTATATCCTATAGCTCAAAAATATTAAGTGCATCATGAGGCTTAGAAATATTAGGTATATCATAAGGCTTAAAATTATTACGTGACTACTTAATTCCTTGACCTTTATTAGACTCATCTTTGGAAGGAACTAGCATTGGTTATGTGTAAATAGAAATCTCTATGAAATTACTCTCCTCTCTACTCGAATAACTTCTATCCACAAATTGATCCTACTAAAAATTACCTCTCTGCTCTGAACAAACTTCTTTGCAATGGATCCCATAAATTACACCCAAATTCTCATATTCATAGCCAATGAAGATGCATAGGCATGTAGTATCATTATATTTAGAGCATTCAATCTTTTGGGATATGTACGTATGCTTTGTAACAAAAAATAATAATAATAAGTGATCATATAAGATATCTTTCTTAGAATCTTAGTCCAAATTCTATTGAGAACGTCTCCATCCATGTATGTGGTAGAACACATATTGATTACATCAGCAGCCATACCCATACCTTTACCCCAATATTCCTTAGGAAGAAGGGCATGAGAAAGCATGGCACTAACTTCGTCCTTAATAGTCTGATTCATCCTATCAGTGATGTCATTTAATTATGACATCTTGCCTGATATTTTTCATATCTAATACCATGAGATACATAATAGTTGTTAAATTGACCTCAATATTCTCTCTAATTATCATAGCATATGAAGATCAATTTTCTAATGATCTCTCTCCCAATTCTAGCATAAAATTCCTAAAAGATAGAAAATACACAATCTTTCATTTTTAGTGTATATGCCAATACTTTCCTAGAGTGATCATTAATAAATATGACAAATTAAAGGGTCCCACCGAATATTCTACTCTATATGGAACAAACATTGGTAAGAATAAGGTTGGGATATTCAAAGATTCATATCCGTACACTATGACCTTTTTAACCATGCAGTCCATACAATCATTAAGAGAAGATCCATGGTCAAAAGGCAAGATATTTATTCTAGCTAAAAGCTAATGGCCCTTCTCAATCAAGTGACTAAGTCTCTTATGCCAGAGACCAGTATTGCTCTTTTGATAAATCATATTTGCTTGATCTTAGATACTATTGCCTGAGTGACATACAAAGTATTCTTCAAACCCCTTGCAAATGACTAATGCATCATTGACCAGTTTCCACCGACTATCACCAAATAACTAACATATCTCATATCATCCAACATACCAATAGATATCAGGTTCACATGAATATACATATGTACCAGACATCTCTAAATATCAGTTAATATATATCTACATCTATAGATAAATGTCTTTCATGCCTAAAATCTATGATGTATTATTATTACTCATCTTTATTATGCTATAATTACTAGGCGTTAGGTAGTAACTAATTAATATGCAGATGATATAAAATGATGCTTCTGAGTCAATAAGTCAATCAACCTCTTAAGATACATATTAGTAGAATTATCATCATTGACTAGCATAAAGTTATCCTCCGAGATGAAATTGGCTTCTTCTTGGGTATATCCCTCTCGTGCATTATTGTTGCAATCATTTTCTAGAATAATAGTTTTTTTTTTCAAGTTCCCATCACATTATAGTGGTAATACGAGACTATTTTTTACTTTGCGACTTGCCTCTAAAAGAATGAGTTCTTCCATCAGGTTGTTTGTACCTTTTGACACTCCTACCATGTCTCTTGGAAGCAAGAATACCATGAGAAACTCCACTCTCATTTTTTTTCTTTTATTTCTTCAAACAATAATTTTTTGAGATGACAGCATCGACATAATACCTCCAAGTAGTAACATGCTTATAAAACTATAAGTTATGACAACAATGTGGAAGTGAGCTCAACATTAAAAAAGATAATAACTTATTTTCCAGAACTATTTTCATTGATGAAAGTTAATTCATTAGGGCCTTAAAAGATATTAATGTGTGCTAACATTAGACTAATATATTTGAATTTTAGGTCAACTAGACATATAAAAATTAATATTTTATTTCTATACGTATTCTTTTCGAATACAGATATTTATCCATTACCAAATTGTAGAGGTTTCCCTAATGTGCATGTCTTTTCATTCTTCTTCACTGATTTTTTCAAGTTTTACATTTTTCCTCACTAGGTCATACAATCATTTGACTACAAGGTAGTCAAGTATTCGGATTGGGGGGCAGGACATAATTTGGATCATGCCAAAGAATTGTGCCTTTGGACCAGGGTATCGAAGCATGTCTGACTCGACATGAGGCTCGGGTTAGCTCGGCACGACACGAGACAAGCCATGCCTTGAGCCAGCCTTGCACCAGCCTAGGAACAGTTCTGGACCACACTAGGCCAGGGACATCTAAGTCATGTCTGGGCCCGGGCCCGGACTACCCGACATGTTTGACACCTCTATTCTAGGGTCTCTTCAAGGAAATATTATTTTCTTTTCATTCTTTCTCCTCCAATGTTGTAGACTTGCAATGATGATGTGCACGGGCTTGAAGCAGAATTTATGAGTGCTCTCAATTAATTTGGTGGAACACATTAAGGTCGTGATTATTTTTTTGGATGAATGCTGAAACCAAATTAATTTCAGCATTCAGCCATTTATTTTTTTTTATTTTTTACTAACTTATCACTGAATTTTTTAAAAATATAGATGAAATAAAAAAGTCACAAATTTTGATTTTTTCCATTCAGAAAAATCTCGCTCCCTCACAATCAAAACCCTCACTTCGGTCTCCACTTATCTATTCAACATTAAGCAAAAAAAAAAAAAACAAACGACTTAATACTTAATGCTATTAAGTACTATTTATTATTAATCTTAAAAAAAGTTATATTCAGCATTAAGTACAAAAAAACAAACGATACCTAAGTTGAGTAACATTAAAATTGATTTTGACAAATCCAAGATTAAGTTGTTCGAATATTTTAAGAATTTCAAGAGTTTTAGCAGATTTAGATCAAATTTGAAAATATTTTTGATGTAACAATTATATATTTTGGACAATATTAAAGAATTAAAAATTTTGGAATAACAAAAAAAAAGTTAATTTCAAGTAAAAAAGAAAACCATACTTTTTTAGTAATAGAAAATTTAATTTTTGGTAGAATTTGAAACTGTTTTTTTTGTAAATTTTTGCTAGAATATTTGTAAATTTTAATTATTACATTCAAAAAAATTAAAATTTTGGTGGAATAAAAAAATTAATATTTGTAGAATTAAATTCACTTGTGGGGTGCATTTTACTTTTGACTATAAAATTATTATAAAATTATGCTGGTTCATTTCTCCAAAATTTTGATGTGTGTGTATGTATTATTTGTGTACATACTTGTGCATTTATACCTAAAATTAATTTTTTTGTGATTGTAAAAAAAAATTTGGGTTATGTAAGAAGAGTCGAAAAACTTTTGATACAAGATTTCTAATATTTGGGCTGATGTTTACCCCAATAAATAATATTAGAGTGAAATAATTAATTTTTTGGTGATTAGAATTTTTATTTGTTCATAGACATATTACTATATCTTCGAGATGAAAGAAACTAAATTAGTGGGAATGATTTAAGTTGAAATTCTTTATTTGTTCAATCTATCAAACAAAAATGTTAGATATTTTAATGGCAAAAGCTTAATTGACATGGTTGTCGTTCAACTAAAATTAGATAAAATAAATAATAAAGAGTAAATGAGAGTGCACTATAAGATCTCAACCATGATTTAACATTGGGAGAGGACAAACACTTTTTAATCACATTCCATAATAACAAATGCATATATGATATGTAAAAGAATTGAGTTAATATATGAGAAAAATACACCAAAAAATACATATCATCTTAATTTTGTACTTGGTTAACCTAGAATTATTAGGATAGAGATGTTGCTACACGTGTGTAATTTCTAAGAACTTGCTAGCATCTATAATTGGATGATGTGCTTTTCAGCTTATTTTATGATAATCAGGAAATATTGATTCTATCTTTCAATATCTTAACCCCAAATATCATCCTCACCATGACTTTAATTATATATGATCATATAAATGAGGGTTGCGAGACAAAGGAAAAAAAAAGCTTCTAGGTATGCTCACTTTTAGAGAAAGATAAAAAGATGCCTAAGAGTTGTAGGCATGCTCACTTTCAGAGTAAGATGAGAGGATGCTCAAGACTTGTAGGCATGCTCAGTTTCAAAGAAAAATGAGAGGATGAGCAAGATTTCTACTAGATGCATGCTAGAAGAGGGAATAGAATATTCTTCTATGGGGAATTCCAAAAGTAAGTTAACAACAATGTACTAATGTGATCAAGTAGGACACTTAAAAAGAAATTATCCAAATAAGAAGAAACTATAAAAGAAGCATATGAGAAGAGATGATGTTGGGAGAGAGACCAATTCTTTTGTCATGGAGAGAGATATTGCCTTAGTTAGTGATGTAAAGTCTAATGAGGTGTGTGAGGAGAGTGGCTGGTTGATTGACTTTGACATAGTTCAAAGGGAAATAGTGACACATTGAGTGTTGGGCATATGTCAGTTGATTCTAAGAGTTGTTCAAGATGTTATGAATATTCGGATGAATGTACGTACAATTAATGATAATGTTGAATGATATTAGTCATGTGTGGAGATTGAAAATCATTAAAATAATTATAAAAAGTCACTAATAATTATAAGGGATAACAGAGTATATTCCATGCATGTTACACTTGTTATTGGTTGTTTAGATTATATAAGGGTCTCGCGAAAAAAAAAACAAGCACTAATTCCTAATGACACACACACACACACACACACAGACACACACAAATATATATATATATATATATATATGTACGCATAGATGATCAACTTTATGTAAGAAAGTACTCCACATATTATCACGATCTCATCTAACAATTATTGTGGATAATTCATATGATTTGGAAAAATAGTATAGTCATGTCACTTTCAACCAATTTTTCGATGAGATTGATGATGATCAATATGGATAAACTATTCGTCATATTACTACTCTCATTGTAGTTGTTTCTAGGGATCAAATAGATCAAAGGGGAGATTGTGTTGGAAGAGAAAATATATGTTTGTACCCCAACCCCTCTCATGGATCAACATGATCAATGAGACCTTACAATTTAGAGGGAAATAATAAATGAATTAAAAAGAATATATATTTCTCGGGTGACTTTCCAAGAATTTGGGTTCCTGTATCAAGATTAAATGTAAGTTATAATTTATTAATTTAAGAATATTTTGGTATTATGATAATTGAGAGCATGACAAAATTTGAGCTATTTTTTTTCCTTTTTTTAAAATATTAAAATTTGAGTTTTGTCTATCATTTTTTAAATATTAAAATTTGGGCTTTTTTTTTTATTTTTATTTTTTTTTTGGATTGGTGCTCCAAAACATAGTTATCACAAAAAAAAAAAGAATGGCAAAATAATGTTTGACATGAAGGAAAAAATACTCTTAGCATCTTCATAATATAATATTTTCATAATATGAGAAATTTAATTACAACAAATACATATATTTATCTCCAGGATGAACAAAATATATATTTTTGACAATTAAATTTATGTTGTATATTTTATTTTATGACAATAATCTATCACAAAGTTATGCTATATATATAAATAATTTATAAATAAACATTGTATTTATTCTAAATTAACTCCACTATGATTACATAAATTTTTTGAAACATATAAATTAAAAAATTTAAATTAACATCACTAAAAATTAATTAACAATTTACAGGCCCTTGAATTTCTAATTTAATAAGAAGAAATAAGCCAAATTCTTTTAAGAATCGGCTCGTACCGTAATAGAGAAAAGAATCGGCCAAATTCTTTTAAGATTAGATTGTTTCACGTTCACCCCTTTTTCAGCTTCCTCCATCACTCTTCGCATCTCAATCAAATTTTCATTTGTTACTTAAACACAAGATACATTCTCGACCCATTTAATAGTCAACAAGTGTGTCTTGACTCTATAATATGACATCTATATATTTGTCTATAAAAATTACATTTAAAAGTAATATTTTCTCCTGCTTTTCCTTTACTCAATTTGCTTGTTTCGTGACGTACCTCCATAATGTAATATTATCATATTGATTATTTTATTGATTATTTGAATGCTAAGAATTACTACTCATTATATAATTCTGCATCAAACAAATAATACATTTAAATAAATCTAAATTATTTCAAAACTCAATCTAATTTTTTTGTTAATCCAATCAATTAGACTAATTCCATAAAATTCGCATATTTACATATTATATTCATTTAAATTCAAAATAAATTATAAAATAATCATACTTAGGATTCATAATTTATTTACCGCTCTCGGATTCATGATATGTAATAAAAACTCTAATTCCAAATTCATAATAAAATCTCTTTCAGAATATATAATTTTCTCCAACTCACTCCAGGAGTTGAATTGTGTAAATTTACATATTACATTTATTTAGATTCAAAATAAATTATAAAACAATCATACTTAGGATTCATAATTCATTTACTACTCTCAAATTCATGATTCGTAATAAAAACTCTAATTCCAACTTCATAATATAATCTCTATCGAAATAGATGATTTTCTCCTCACCCACTCCCGGAGGTTGAATTGTGCATATTTAAATATCACATTCAATTAATTCAAATATAATTTATAAAACAATCATACTTGAGATTCATAATTTTATTTATTGCTCTCAAATTTATGATTCGCAATAAAATTCTAATTCCAACTTCATAATAAAATCTCTTTCGGACTTACATTATTCCTAAGCTCGTTAAATAAATGAGTTCAATTTGGAAAAAAAAATAAAATTAGCAATCAAACTATAAGCCTATTAGACACTGATAAAAAAATACTTGTACAATCTTAGTATATTGGAGTATCTATGTAAGACACAATTAAGGCCCTAGTTTCTAACATGTCTCATTCTAGAAATAATAAAAGACAGATAATTATATCAAAAAACATTGAGAGAAATTAAATAATCTCACATAGATGTAAAATCTAAAACGGTATCGATTAAGAAATAATAGGAAAAGATATCCAAATATTGAGGTAGATTGCAGTTAAATTATGTTTCTCTAAAAATATTTCAGAACATACTTTTCGACAAAGAATGTCTGAATTATTTCAATTATATTTTTATTCTTTATTTTAGCAAGCTCATTTTGGTGGGATGTGTTGGTGCAGGAAGTACAAATATAATTTTAAGATTCATATAATAATTATTGAATTAGACTGGCATATATTCTAATATGTTATTACTTTTAAATTTTTTATATTTTTATCAAATTATTTTTAAATATTTATTAAATTTCTAAAAATAAAAAAACTTATGATATATCACGAAAAATATCTATGCATATTACGAGTAGTTATCAAAAAAAGTAATAAATTTCTTAAGCACTCTTTGCTCACATTTCTACAAGGCTCTCATATGTCTAAATATATCATATCAAACGAGTCCTTACTCAAATCAGATTATCATGTAGGATAGAAAACTCTAATAAATTTTCCTAGCTCGCATGTCTCACACTCTAAAATCAATTATTCTTAAAACTGGGACAATGTATTATCAACTTGGCCAATGATATATAATTACCTTGAGAATACACAAATAAATAATTAAACATATTCAAACAACTAAGCACAATCTTATCGTCGAATACAAAATATATAAGCCACCCAGCTCAAACCCAAATAAATTATTCCTTAAAGTATCTTGATAGTACAAATAAATATCAATAGAAATAAAAAAAATAAAATTGAGTTATTTGGATAGATAACTGACATTAAATAAAACAATATGAAAATTGAAAATAAGCAAGACAATAAAGTAACGTAGACCTAAGTTAGATATTCTCATATTCAAATATTTTTGAAAACTCATTATGGCCTACAATAATATTTTTAGAATAAGAAATTAATAGTAAAAATAATAAAATTACATTTAATTTAAGTATTAGCTCGTGTTTCAACAATCTATAAGACATGAGTAAAAATATGAGTAAAACAATCAATTAAACTAGAAACAAAGAAACAATCTATTATTTCTTTTAAGTTTAAAGTCAATTTTCTCTAGTAATTATAAGTGTTACGATAAATAAACTAAGTATCCACCTGTATGAATGGCCTACATTCTAGCACAAAGCAAGGCATGGGTCATTCAGCATGCCCAACATGACACACACGATGAGTGGACTACACGTGCTTATTCATGTTGGACATTAAAAAATAGGCACCTATCGGTCACAAAACATTTTTATAATAAAATATTAAAAAGGATATGTGAAGTGCACGTACCTAATTTTAAAAAAATAGTCATTGCCTTGAAATGGCAAGAGACTGATAATAATACATGTCATTATCCTTTTGATTGCAATTAAAAAAAATAAAAAATAAAATAGTTAAAATGTAGCAGTTGAATTTTGGTCTATTGGTAATTAGCAAAAATCTATTAGTTATTTTAATTTTAATAAAATTTATAAATAAAAATTTAACATTTATAGTTTTTCATACTTAAATTGAAAATTTTCTCTTTTCTAACAAATTTTCAGCTCCTGATAATTCTCTAAATTGTGTTTAACGAGCAATATTACTATTTGTATTTTTTTTAATATTTATTGTAATATAGTATAAAATATAATCTAGTAATTATAAATTAATATTGACGAACAAACATTGCTATTGTGGAGCAGACTTGTGTTTCCTAAGCTTCAAGTTCATGTTTCAATTTTCCCAATGTACACATGTTATATTTTTGTTTATTTTCTCTTTAGTACTTACTTTTAGAATTAATTACAAAATCTATCTTCCTAAAAATCTCTCAAATTTAAAAATAAAAAAAAATTGATAAATATAACAAAAATGAGGTACATATTGATTCAGATATTAAAAATCTGATGAAAAGATATGAGACTGTGATATCTCCCAGTCATAGATCAACCTTGGCTCCAACATCCAAAAAACCTAATAATAATTAAATATTTATAGTATGCACTCACTTAAAGATTATTTTAAAAAAAAAATTCTAGAAAGATCAAAAAAATTCAGCATAAATGAAATTTAACACTTAAGAAGATATACCAAATAATACATCAAAAAATATGACTATATTAAATCATGAGCAAATTCAACTAAGCAGAAAGATCTAAGAATATAAATCTATTTCATGTTCAATGACTTCATTTACTGACCATCATAAATTTATAAGAAAAACATTGCTAGATCCATTGCTAGCACGAATTTTCTATTTCGAATTTTGGAAGATCTTATGCTACTTCTTTTAATACAAATATATTTCCAGCCAACCTCTTATTGGATCCCTAAGATGGCCAATAGAAATAACATAATAAAAAATTATTAAAATAAAATAATTAATTATTAACTAAATTAAAACACAAAATAGAGTGATCTCGATATTTTCTAATATTTGGACTAGTCATAATCACAAAGTATTTGCATGTGTCACACATACTTTATTGATTCTAACTAGAATTGAATAAAAAATCCTAAGATTTTATGAAATCTTTTATATTTATTATTGTCCTATCATAAATAAGTATCTATAAAGAATTTTTAAAGAATATGAGATAAAATTAAATATAAAATATTTAATATAATATTTAATAATATCTCAAATAACAATGTGCCAATAAATATTTTTATAATAAACATTAGAAATGGTTTCTTAATAATTATTTTTCATGCTTGTTGTACGCATAACATAATAAACCTATTAGTATATAACATACTAACATACTTTTATATACTATATAAGTTATTAGGGATACAAAAAAAAAATTTCAATCAAATATAAAATATCATTAAAAGTTTATATATCTAATTTTAGATTCATGTGTTGGCTATCAACATATTATATCTAACTACGTAAATAATAAAATTGGTGAAATATTAATTAATGAATTCGACTATTATATACTTTCATGACATGCATTTTAATTTTTTAAATTTATGATTCAATGAACATGTGTTCATCTGTATATACTCGCATGACCAACATTGCACTTAAGTTTATATGTAACATGAATAGTTTCTTTAATAATATAGAAAATATATATATTTTGGTATCGTGAACTATTATGATAAAAATAAAGAATTTAAAATATTAGTCCTTATTTATGTATTTATTACTTAGCTACTTGTATAGATCTTAGGATTAAGATAAAAAATAATATTTAATACATATTCATTCGCACGAACTAATCATAAGAACTAAATGATACAATTTATAAATAATTAGATAATATTTAAATAGTATAAAATTAAGTTTGATAATTTAAACAAATCTCCAAGTATGAAGATGAATATCATATTCGAAGAAAATTATTTTTTCATTAAGTTAACTATGGACAAATAATAAAAAGGTTTGTAGAATATAAGCGAATTACCATGATACTTCATTTTATCTCTAAATGACATGAAAATATTGACATATTGAGTTGATAAAAATTATACAAATCTATTTTTCTCATATAATTTAAAATAATATATGATTTAATAACCCCTATAGTATTTAGCATTGTATCAAAATCTAATATTTCTGTGTCTATCAACTTAATTTCAGATATAAGTAACATAATACATCCAAATACTATTAAATCTACGTAAAGATTAAAAAATATATAAATGAATCTTTAGAATAAAGTAAAATAGGTATAAGTTAATAATGACATAGATAATAATTTTGATATTGACTCTTAGAGTTGTACTGACCCAAATTAAAATGAGTGAGATGAGTGACTAATATTATGTTTAATTTATGTTACTAATAATGATTCTTCACTGCATGCATTATCTTAATATTTTTTATTGTTAATTTTGTACACAAATATATATATATATATATTTATTTATTTATAATTTCAATTAAATTAAAATATTTTTTACCGTATATGTAACTTGTATTGTGTATATTAAATTTTAAAAATGTATACTAATAATATGTAATATCATATATGATATATACATTATTACATATTAACCAATGATGAGAAAACTAAATCGGACTGACCAGTCAGATAGGTCCTACCATCAACCAGTTACTAGAATAATATGATTGTGTCAATTAGATCAATATCTCATCAAATCAGAATTAAATTGATAGGACCGGTGATCAGACAAGTGAACTAGCAAAACAAAATAATTTTTAGAGAACTAATTCAAATTACATGTCATTTAAAAAGTTTTTTTGTGATGTCCAAATAGGATTTGATACCAATGACCCAAGGCACATAAAACAAGTAGTCTATCATTAGGCTACCTAGCACTTTCATGTTGTTTGCATATTAATTATTAATATTTAAACTACATTCTCATTTATATAATATTTTAATAAAGCAATTAATATTAATTATTTTTTAATCTTATTTTATTAATTACCAAAATACACAAACTATCATTATTATGTTTTAAACAAATCTTTTTTATTTCATTTATGTAATAATTAAATATAAAAAAAATATAAATATAAATATTAATATATATATATATATATAAATCATTTATTTGATATTATTAAATATATTAAATTAAATAACTTTTACATAAATTAGATTTACAAAAAAGTTAATATATATTTTAGTTATATTATAATTTTTTCCAACTATTTTCATTAATTTTTAATAATTTTCATATCTTTATTAATATTTTATTGATATTTCTCATATATTCATAAATTCAAATACTATATATTTGTATTTATTAATATTTTCATCTATATATGTGTAATATTTTTAAATTATTTTAAATTTTAATAATATATAAAATATCTTTATGATGACACCAGTTCCATAACAATTTGATAGTGGGCTGATTATCAGCACAAACTGTGAACCGTGAACATGTAACTTTTTCGATTTAGTCATCGGTTCAATTTTGTCGATATTGTTATTAACGTTACACATCTATAATTACATACAACAACAGCATACACATTACACATACAAGCTTTAGCTGGAGCCTAGCCAAGTGCCTATTGCCTACTGCTACTAGATAGTCGGCACTAGTTGAAGCTATTGGTACCAATTGGACCACTGCCTACTTCAAGTCCAATAGAATATAGCCTAGGCCTACTAGATATCCAAACTGGGCAGCAGCCAGTCTAATCCAGAGTCCAGTGTAATGCCTGGCATGGGTAAGGTGCACAGCCTGAGCATGATGCTTGGTTTGGGAAGAGTGACTGGTGTAGGCAGAGTGCCTGGCCTAGGCCACTGCCCAGTGTTAGAAGCTAGCCTAGCTGAGAGAAGGCCACTGGCACCAAGTGGCAAAGTCAGGCTAGCCTAAGTTAGCCACTATCGTGCCAAAAGTTAAGCGTGTCTAACCCAACCCAACATGCTCAATTTCCACTGCAGGTCAAAGATGTCGTGCCAGTTCATGATGGGCCATGTCAAGCTTGACTTCCATTTAGCCATGCTAGCACAACACAACTCAAGTCGATTTGTCAGGTCGTGTCAGATAAAATGACAAGTAAAATTAAGATTTCTTCAATTCAATATCTTAAAATAAAAAATTAATCAAATTACATAAATTAGACTTAAAAAAATAGTAAACCCCAATTTGGGGTTTTTCCCAAACATTAAATTGGAAAAGAAATACTTTTAAACCCTAATTTTTGAGACAATTTCTAAACACACCACTGCTATCTTCACACACTACGCACATTGCAACAATTGCAACAACTACCACACAACTATTGAGTGATCACTGCACTACAACCATGCTACCAACATGTAATCGATCTCAAGCTGAGTTATTACTAACAATTAAGATAGTGCATACACATTAAGATTATTGAGTAGTTGCAACATAAAAAATCACTAATCATATTTTATTATTTCCATAACTTTAATATCCTTTTGTCGGATCAGCATAGTCTGTGTCATAAAAGAAGCATAATTGTTAACCAGAAAATATTAAATGTACTAGTCCCAACAGAGTGAGTGCATTATCCCTCAAGCAAGACTACAGAATTTTCATGCTGTCGACAAGCCAGATCTTTACACTAAAGAACAAAAAACACAATTACAGGAATTTTAGTTTGTGAAATATTCATTTATTTAATATGTATAGATTTACATGGAGGTTATATTGAGTGGACAAGGCTTTTACATTATGTATTGGGTAGCTTCGTTGATGTGTAGAGACAATATGTTGCACCTACTGTAAGATAATCTTTTTAATATTGTAATATGATCAACTAGCACAAGTATTATGCTGCATCAGATATGCAAATTAAAGTGACCTTTAGTGAAAATTATTATTAATATTGTATCATTTTTTATCCTACGGTTTTGATTTATTGGAAAAATATATTCTTAGAATAATATAATACTAAAAACATAAATGTAATATACACTAATAAATTCATATTTTAAATATCGTTATATAATATATCAAAATGATTGAGAAACTTATATCACGAATATTATCATCAAAAATATTAAAAAATTTATTTAAAAAAAAACTTGAATACTCTTAATCAAGACAAGAAGGTTCATGCAAGTTTACAAAACAAAACTTAAAAAAAAATATTAGTTGTGGCATCTTGAGGACGTCATGAACACATCAACTTTTTATTCTACCATTTGAAAATATATTATAGTAATATTCTCATCAATAATCTTCTCACCTAGTAAGAAACCATTTTTAACTATTTGTTTCGTTTGCTTATGAAATAATGTTTATTCTACCATTTGAAAATATATATATTACAAAATCTGACTATAATGATAAAAATTAGTGGGTACATATATGATTCCTAGAGCATATGATGTATCTAAAGCAACTCACAAGTAACTGTTTACATCTTTCTGTACTTTGACTATATACTAGATCTTTAAATAATTATTTATCTTTAATTTTCTATTAGAAAAATTTAAATAATGAAAAATACAAAATCATTTTTTAGACTTCCACTTGGTATATGCTGGTGCCTAACTTGAAAATTATTATCCAACCAACTAAAAGTATTGACTCCAAAAGAGATCCAAAGTCTTTGGAGACTTCTTAACAAACCACATTATGCAAAGAAATGCACTGAGATAAATCTATCAAGGATAATCAAAGAAATAACTAACTATATTAGTTGTATATACTAATTACTATATCTAATATAGTCATCATCAAATAGTTAAATTTTCATATAATTTTTTTACAAGTAATAGGGCCAAATAAAGATATCACATCAAAAATAAAATCAATAAAAAGATCAATATGAATATTCACTAAAATACAACTCAAAAAATTAATATCTACAAAAATATCAAATAATATCTTCTTTGTAAGAAAAAAAAATACTACTAGTATAATAAGTCATCTCTAGGAAAATAAAGTATTTAAGTATTTCAAGATCATTTGTCTGAAGCTCTGCTAGAAGATATGCATATCCTCGAGTTTGATGATCTCAAACTCGGCATATCTCACAATCAAAAAATCATCCACATAGATCATCATCAAAATCATCATTCTAACGTGATTTATCATGAAGAATATAGAAGGGGTAATAACATACTCGTGTAACTCAAATAAAGTGATTACCTATGAAAACTTCTCAGATTAAACTCATAGTGACTACTTCAAGCATGCAATATTTTTCATAATCTATAAATTATATCTAATAGTAATGTTTGAAACCCAAGTGACTACTTCATATATACATCATCCTAAAGTTAACATTAAAAAAATATATTTTTAATATTTAACTCATATATCCTACAACTCTAAGATAGTGCAAAAAAAATAAAAATATATATGAGATCATCTTGCCTACTAGAGAGTAAGTGTCCTGTCGTCTAGATCAAATATCTAGACAAATTTCATAACTACAAGTCTCATATAAAGACAATCTAATTTTCTATCTAGAGATATCTTCATAATGAATACTTACAACTAACAACAAAATTTCTCGAAGGTCGTGATACTAAATTCACAATCTCATTAGAGTAGAGAGAATACATCTCTTCCATCATGATCTCGCATCAAGTCAAATGAGATAATACCCCAGAATGAGATTTAAGTATTTTTGTACATTCACGAGAAATATTAAAAAAATTTAAAGAATAAACAATACAAGGGTATGATAAATTATATGAAATCAAGTATAAAGTATAACTCATTTGTTCCTTTTGGAAAGAGATTGAAAGGCCAAGATTGGAGAAACTAGTTATAGGATCATCTACACCTCAAGAGGTACATTTCTTCTCTAAGTAGGTTGGGATATCTTGTTCTCCTGATATATACTCTAAGTTCTAGGTGGTCAAGTTTCCTAATCTCCGGCTCAAAATGAGTATGTACTCAACAAGACTCATAAGCATTTGTGTCAAATATGCTTAAAAAAAATTCTATGCCTAGGAAATATAAGTCTCTAATGAATCAACATGATTTAAAATTATTGATAAATATACTAACTTCATGATAATACCATCATAATAAGTACCAACATTTTCAAATATAACAGATAGGTGCCTCTCTCAATAAATTAGCGGTTTAAGCAATGTTTTAGATAAAGAAGTAAGAGTAATGGATCCAGTGCAATATTTGGATCCAGTGTAATATCGTACCATGTTAAATGAGATAATACCTCAGAATAAAACTTGTGTATTTTCATACCATTAAAAAAATATTAAAAGAAATCAAAAGAATAAACAAGACAAAAATATAATAAATTAAATAAAATCGAGTTTATAATATAATTTCTTTGTCCCTTTCAAAAAGAGATTGGAAGGTCAAAAATAGAGATACTAATTATGAGATTATCTATGCCTCATTAGGTGCATCTCTTATTTGAGCATGTTGGGATATCTTGTTTTCCTTGTATTACACTTTAAATTCTAAGAGGTCAAGTCTCCTAGTTACCAACTCAATAAGATTATGTATTCACGAAGACTCAAATTATTATGTCAAATATGCTTGAAAAAGATGTTTATACCTAGAAAATTTCACTCTCTCAATAATTAATATAAATTAATTTTATTGATTGATATAATAATGTTATGATAATATCATCATAATAAATACCAATATACTCAAATATAACCAACAGGAAACTGTCTCTATAAATTAGTGGTCTAGGCAAGATTTTAGATAAGGAAGTAAGAGTAATGAATCCAATACAATATTTAAATTCACATGCTTCTTAGACTTGTTGAACAATGAGTTTTACTCAAATAAAAAAAAGTTTTCACTCGCTAAAATGATACCTATCTCTGCTAAAAAATACTTATATCCTTTTTGAATACTCGATAATACATGAAAATATATCTCAAAATCCTAGATATTAAATTTTATAATCCTTAAGATTAATAAAGAACAAATTAGGAGAATCAAAAAATACTTTAAAAAAGACTAAATAATATTTCTTAGGATTATAAGAATGAACAAGGCATCAGACTGATGAGATAAACTAATAATTAAAATTGTATCTATCCAAAAACATTTTAGAATATCTTATTTAAGTATGAGTGTCCGAACTATCTAAATCAGATGTCATAGCTTTGTATACGAGCTGGACTGTTGCATATTACGATTTTAGTTTAGTTCTTGCAATTATAAAAAAAAGATTTATTACATATTTTTATATTTTTTTATGTATGTAACCTTATCTCCTAGAAGGAAAAGACAAATAATAAACTGCAATAGTTATATATAAATGTTTATGCGTGTGTCAAGATATATATATATACACACACACACACACACACACACACACACATACATACATACAAATGATGTTTATTTATAATATCTATATATAAAGATCATATATATGTATATATATATGTATACATAAATGTATATAAATATGTTTATATATAAATGTCATACATGTGTATACATTAACATTAAAACATTTATATTCAAATGTTAAATATTTTTATATAAAAACATTTAAATATGCACAAACAATTATATAATAATGTTTTTATACAAAATAATTATATACAAACATTTATTCATAAACATTATATATGGGTGTTATATTTATAATATTTCTTACTTTATAATTATCGCATATATAACAATTATATATAATCAAATCATCTCACCAAGAAACATCTATCAGTAATAATTTTTATTATTTCATAATCATCCAATATTAATGTGGCATAACATCATACAACCACCTACTCCATCTCTCATCATCAAAGGAGAAAACCAAATCCATATATAAACCAAAATGAAATTAAAATAACTTTACATGTTGGATGCTCTTATCACCAAACAAAAAATCATACCCAATCTACAAAACTTAACCTAACAAGATGTTTGAGAGAGGCTAATGTATCGATAATCTTACTCGTAAAAATCAAAGAAGCATAATCTAGTAAATCTCAAAACCAAGACTTATCTCCATTGAACAAATATAATTATCAATAAAAATAATAAAAAATTTTAAATCTAAATCAACAACTCTTTTATATCCTCAAATATATAAGTTAATATGATTGAATGCGTCATTATATTGCCTAAAATTAGATGATGAAGTTGAGAATATATCACTAAAAGAAAAATAATACTCAAGTATCTAGTAGGCTTCCTAATTATAGAGAAGAATACAAACAAATTATACTCCCCGAAACTAAAGAAAATCTTGCTTAAATCTTTCTAACCTGAAAAAAAACATTAAGAGAAAAAATAATATTAAAATTCAATAGTTTAGAAAATAATTATTCGAAAATAATAAACCAAAGATAAAAATAAACTATTCAAAAGTCAATAGTCTCACAAGTTGTAGCCTAGAGGTGTCAAACGAGCAGGATCGAGTCGACCCATCTCATTTTTTGCTGGCCCAATTTGGCCACCGTGCGGTGCCCCGCACAACCCGGTACAGTACCCACGCAGTGCTTGGCACGGCGCGGCTTGAGAACCATCGGCCCATCAAGGCCCGTAGTCTTGGCCCATACCTGATTAATGTCAGGTCATGGTTGGACTTGTCGGGTTGTACCCGATTTTTCCAACAAAATAAAAAAAATACAACTAGGCCCTTGTACCAATTTACCATGCCTTCAGGCCAGACACAATGGTCATGTCTGGCCCGACACAACACGAACTGTACAAAGGGTCGGCCTAACCTGGCCCACGACACATTTCCAAATCGTGTCATGCCGAGCCAGGCACTGCTGAACTAGGTCGGGCTTCGAGCTGAGCTCGTGCCACCCATCCCATTTAACACCTCTATTGTTGGCTTATACAATTGTCAACAAACTAGGGCATCTCACATTTTAGATGGTCTTGGCAATAATAAAATAAAGAAAAGTAAACTTAACAAACTACAATACACATGTAAAGTTATATAAAAATTCAAAATATCAAGTTTTGAGATAAGAAAGATAAATTGATACCTATTAAGACCTTCGTGAAGATATCTTCTGATTAATTTATTATATAAATAAAAATTATGACAATTATCTTACCCTAAATATTTTCAATAAGAAAGGAGTAGCTCGCTTATACGCATTTAGTCTACTTGTAAAATGCTGAATTAGATATTATATATCTCATTGTTTGACAATAATAATAAATGATTATTGGAGAAGAAAATAGATATTCAACCTCCTAAAACCTATTCATATCCAAAATATCTCATCTAATCATAGTCATCACCCTAAATTTTGTCTCACCCCTAGGTATCAATATAAGTATTCATCTTTTACTTTTTTATGAGAGAAAATTACCCGCAACATAAGTGTAAAAACTCATAATGAATTTCCTTTCAATGCAAAATAATATCAAGTTCTAATATTAATAGTCGACAAACAAATATCCATAATTAATGAAAAAAATATCAAATCTTGAAGATCATTTTCATACCTCAGTTTGTGAAGAGCCACATTTTAATAAATACAAAATAAAATCTAGAAAACAACTATTTATATAGATTATATAAGTTATATCTTGAATGATGATAATAAGATAATTAATTTTTCCTTTTGTAATTTTAAAAATATTAAAATCAATTTGAAAAATTATATAAAGTACAAATTTAATATTTAAATCAATTAGAGTATCTACTGATAACTTTGGGAGATTAAAATTTTCTTTTATCTTTCTTGCATATTTTAAATAAAAAGAAATAATAAAAATCTATTGTTAAGTATTATAACACACACACACACATATATATTACCATATTTTATTTTTAAAATTTTTATTATAAATTTTCACTTTATCTAGATTATTTTTGTATATAAATAAAACTATCACATCTAAAAGATTAAAATTAGCTTATGGTGACTAAGAAATCACGTAAAAAAAAATTTAACAAAATGATGTTTGCTAAGTATATATTCTATATATAAATATAAATATAAATATATATATATATATAGACACACACACACACACACATATTTATGTATATATGTATATATACTTTATATGCATAGATATATGTACGCAAAACTTATATATATATATATATATATATATATATATATATATATATATATATATATATATTAGTATATACATATGTATGTAAGTGTGTGTCTGAATGTGTATGTATATTTATTCATTTATATATACATGCTTTTATACATATATAAATATGTAGAAAATTATATATGTGTGTGTGTGTGCGCGTGTGTTTGTGTGTGCGTGTGTGTGTGTGTGTATAAATATTTTATTTTATTTATTTATGTGTATATTTATATTGATATATAGATATGTGTCTATGTGTGCATTTGAAATGACAAGAGATGATTGAAAGTTATTAGAAGTTAATATATGTGTGGATATATTTAAAACAAATAGAAAAGTTATGGAAAAGCTTTTAACTTTTCTTATAAATATATAAACAAAAGTTATGAAGAGGAACAAGGATATATATATTACAAGTATATATGCAAGGATCTCTCCAAAAGTATATGATACATGAAGATTAAAAAAAAAAGAATTTCTTCAAAAGCATATGAAACACGAAGAGAAACTAAAAAATATGGATGAGGCATAGACAAAAGAAGTTTCAAAAACTTCTTAAATTCAAAAATGAGTCTCAAAAATAAAGTACCAGGAATAAGCAATAAGTTCCAAAAGAGAGTTAAAAAGAGAAGAATAAATCAAAATAAAAAGTAAAGGAGAGAAGAGTTATCAGAAGAAAGACAGTATAAAAAAAGGAATACAGAATACTTAACTCAAAGAATAATTAAATGGAAGAATAAACTTGAAATTTTAGAACGAAATAAGTATTAACAAACAACTTCCAAAGAAAGTGTAAAGGCGTAATGTTTTTCAACAATAAATATATATATATTATCCGAAGAAAGACAGTACATTCGAAGGCAACATGCTGAAAAAAAAATAAATATATATATATTATCGAAACATTTAATAAACAATAAATATATAAAACATAAATACTCATCTTTTTTTAATAATAAATTATTTCAACAAGTTAATATGCGTGTAGCAAGGCACACATGAGAAACCAACACCTTATAATTCTTAATAATAAATTAATTAAACAATAAATATATAAACATTTTCAAAAAAATAGATATTTGGCCTTCCAACTAGAAAATATAATGGTTATAAAATTTATAAACTTCATATAGCAAGGGCACCCTGAAAAGATGATTGATCTTCAAGCTCTCTTAAGAATTATAAATACTCTTTATGTTTAAGAATTATATATATTTATGGTGATAAATTTAAAAGAATTCATATTAATTTTTATGAAGTATTATGAAATAATTTTAAAGGCATAAAATTTCATATTATTGATATTATTGTAATTTATAAAATTCAAAAATTACTTAAAGTGAGAAGATTATTAAAAAAATTATATTTATTATTTTAATAAGACTAAATATTAAAAACTAATAGTAAAAATATTACTCAATTAGTTAATTCTTATAAATTTTAGTTGGGGCAAACACCTATGTATTTATTTTTGAATATCAATTTATTTTCTTTAAAATTTAATGAAAAATTTTAAATTTTTTTATATTCAAGATTTTAAAATTTGTAGTAATTATTTTTTTAAAAATTTCATATAATCATAAATTTTATCTATACTTAAGAGTAATATTAATATTTACTAGTTATTCGTTAATTCAGATATTTTTATAAATATTTTTTATTTAATCCATACAAGAAATTATTTTAGCTTTTATTAGTAGAAATTTTATGTATGTTCATTTATTTTTAAAAATATCTTTGCAAATTATTATAATTCTAGAATTAATTATTTAATATTATTTTTATACAAAATTTTAAGTTTCTTAATTAAAAAATTTAGAAAAAATTTTTGTATAATTATTAAAACAATTTTATAATCAATAAAATAGTTATCTTAGTGCTAATTAATATAATTTTTTTTTGTATTTATATATTTTTTAAATTATTTATTTGTAATATCGTATTTTTATAATTTTATGAGGAGAAAGTGTCTTTCAAAGATCGTTCATCTATAGACCATGACATACATTTAATATACTATATGAAATAAAAAATTAAAACATAATAAATTAAAAGAAAATTAAATCATTCAAGATTAGAGATGGAAATCATCCTCAGTGCAAATAGCTAGGGAAAAAACCACAGCTAAATTTTAATTTTGTAAAAATAAAATTTAGAAATAATCGCTTGCAAAAAATATAAAATAGTAAAAAAATGTGTTGATAATTATTTAGAATTGGATTTTGTCTCGATCAAATTAGCTATGAAAAATCAATCACTAAATTTTCACTTTTCATAGCATGGAATTCTACAAAAATATAACGATAGATTTTGTCTTGATCTAATTAGCTAGGAAGGATCCGATGCTAAATTCGTCGCTAAATTCTCGATTATTATTTGCACAAATATCTACGAAAATATAGCGACGGAATATTTTCAATCAAACATTTTCGTCGCTAATACATCACTAATTCATCACTAATTTATTTCAATGTAAAATCAAAAATCCATTACTATTCCCTAGCAAATCCCTCGCTATTTAGCAAGGAATTTTTCCATATCTAGATTTTCTTAGCTAAACTGATATTTTCTTGTTGTGAGATAAATATAGATATATAGACAAATTAATAGACAAATTACATATATATTGATAGATAGATAGATAGACAGGTAGAATTAATAATAGATATATAGACAAATTAATAGATAAATTACAGATATATTGATAGATAGATAGACAGGTAGAATTAATAATAGATATAGAATAAATAGATAGAAAGATAGATAAATATAAAGATAGATAGACATATAGACAAATAGAAAGATAGATTGACAGATAGTCAAGCAAATAGATAGATAGATAGACAGATATATAACAAATAGATTAACATATAAATAGACAATAGATAAATAGACAGACAGACAGATAGATAGAGAAATAGATAGACATATAGATAGATGATAGATAAACATATAGGTAGATTGATTGATTGATAGATATATAAATAAATAAACAAAAATAAAAATAGATTGATAGACAGCTTGATAAATAGATTGAAAGACAGATTGATCGATAGATTTATTGACTGATAGATACGCAGATTGATAGTTAGATAATTAGACATATAGCTAGACAAATATATAAATATAGATAAATAAAAAATAGAAAGACAGACAGATAGATTGATAGAAAGTTTGACCGATATCGACAGACATATAGACATATATAGACAGATAGATAGACATACAAATAGATAGATACACAGATAGATAGAAAAATAGATAGAGAAATTGATTGATTGATAGATTGATATACATAATGATAGATACATTTATAGATAGATTGATAGATAAATATAGACAGACTAGATATATAGATGTATAGATACATAGACAGATATAGAGACAAAATATTATACAGATAGATAGACAAAAAGATAGACAGAAAGATACATAGATAGATATAAAAATAGATTGACATATAGCAAAGATAGATATACAGATAGATAAACAAATATATAGGCAGATAGTTAGACAGACAAATAGAAAGATAAATAGATAGATAGTTAGATAATAGATATATAGAATGATAGACAATAGATAGATAGATAATATGAAAATGGATAGACATGTATATAGACAGATATTTAGATAGACAAATAGATAGAAAGATATATTGACATATAGATAGATATAAAGGCAGAATGATAGAAAAGATTGAAAGACAGATTGATAGATAAATTAATCAATAGATTGATAGGTAGATCTATAGACTTATTGATAGATAGATTGATATATATATTGATAGATAGATAGATATGGTATTGAGAGAGATAGATATACATATTGATGGACAAAAAGATAGACAGATTGATAGACATACAGATAGATAGACAAACGTAGATATATAAATTAGTAAACAATTAATAGACAGATTAATAAGCAAATAGATATACAAATAGACAGACAGACAGACAGACATAGATAGATAGATAGACAGATTGATTGTTAAATAGATCCACATATTGATATATATTTATAGATAGATATATTGACTGAAAGATAGATATATAGATAAAATAGATAGACGAAAGATTGATAGATAAAAAGATAGATAGACATATAGATATATAGACAAATAGATTGATTGATTGATAGTTCAATAGATAGATATACATATAGATATATAGATAGACAGATAATTATATAGATAGACAGATAGATATACAGATAGATAGACAGAAAGAGAAAAAAATAGATAGATAGACAAAAAGATTCGGATAAATAGACAAAAAGATATTCATATAGATAAATTGGTAGATAGCCATATAGATATAGAAAAATATAAAGATAGACAGAAAGATTGATTGACAAATAGATAGAAAGATAGATTGATAGCTACATAGATAGATAGATATACTAATAGATAGATAAATAAATAAACATATAGATATACACACATAAAAAAAAGAAACAGATACAAACAGAGAGACAAATAGACAAAAAGATAGATTGATATAGATAGATTATTAGATAGACACATGGACAAATAGACAGATAGTTAGATAAATATATAGACAGACAGACAAACAGATAGATATATAAATAGATATATAGACAAAAAACAAACAAATAATAGATATACAGAGAGATAGACATATAGACATACATATAGAGAGAGAGAAAAATAGATAAACAGATAAACTGATAGACAACAGAAAGATAAACAAATCGATATACAATATGATAGATAGATAGATAAAGAGATAGATATATAAATAAATAGATAGACAGATAGATATACAAATAGATTAAAAAATAGAAAAACAAAAAGATATATAAATAGATAGTCAGACAAACAAACAAAAAGAAATACATAGACAAACAAATAGATAGACAAAAAAATAGATATATAGATAGATAGACACGCAGATAGACACACATATAGATTGATAAAGCTACGAAAAGACAACAAACAGAAGATAGATAGATATAGATAGATAGTTTGATATACAGATTGATATATATATATATATATAGTTAGATATATAGATAGTTACATTGATAGACAGATAGATAAATAAAAAGACAGATAAAAAGTTATATATATATATTATATATAGAATAGATATAAGGATAGATACATAGATATATAAATAGATATATAGAAAAATAAATAAATAGATATATAGATAGTAGATAAATAGATAGATAAATAGATAGATAAGTAATTAGATAGATAGATGATCTCAAATAGATAATTGTATACATAGAAAGATAGATAGATAGAAAAGATAGACAAATAGATAGATATATAGAAAAATAGATAGACAAATAATAGATATATGGACATATAGATAGTCAAATAGATATACAAATAGATAGGCAGATAGATTGAAAATATAAGGATAGATTGATATACATATAGTAGACAGATAGATAAATAGATCGATAGATAGTCAAATTGATAGATATATTGATAGATAGCTATAAAAAATATATATAAACAAATAGAGAAATAAGTATAGTGACAGATAAATAGAAATATAGAGAAACATAAGAAAGACCGACAAATAAACAAACATATATATAGATTGATAGATAGAAATACAGATACACAATCACATTGATAGATAAATTGACATATAGATAGATAGACACTCAGACAGACAGACAGATAAATAGACAAGTAGACAACAAATAGAGAGATAGATAGTTTGACATGCAGTCAGATAGATTAGACAGATAGATAGATAGTCAGACAGACAAAAAGATAGATAGAAATATATATAGTTTGATATATATATATATATATATAGACAGATATATAAACAAATATTTTAAATTATAGATAAAAGATAGACAGATAGATATATAGATAGATAGATAAATATATAGACAGATAGATATATAGATAGATAAATATATATACAGATAATAGAAAAATAGTTAGAAAGACAAATTGATAGTTAGATTGATAAATTGATTGATAGACACATTGATACATATAGATAGGTAGATAGATAGACAGAGAGAGATAGATAGATATATATAGACATACAGACGGATAAAAACAATCATATATATAGATAGACAAACAAATAGATAGAGAGACAAATAAACAAACACATAGACAAATAAAAAGATTAACATTCAATGAGAAAGATAGACATGCAGAAAGTATGGCTTAGAATAATCAGCCAAATAGACATCCAAATAGACAAACAATAGATGTACAGATAGATAGGAACATAGAATGACAAATAGACCGATATATAATAGTCTAATAGATAAATAGATAGATAGAAAAGCAGACAGACATATATGTGAGATAGATTTTGATACTTAGATGGATAGACAAAAAGATAGATAGATAGATAGATGAAATATAGATGGACAGACAAATAGATAGGCATATAGATAGATTGATAGACAGACAGATAGATATATATATAGATAGATTGATTGATCGAAATAAAATATATAGATAGTTTGACCTTTAGATAGATAGATAGGTAGACAAATTGATAGACAGACAGACAAAAAGATAGATAGATAAATATCGAGATAGACAGATAGACAAATAGACAAACATGTAGATAGTTATAAAATAGATAGATAGATAGACACATAAAGAGATAGATAGACAGATAGATAGTTGGATAGAAGGATAAACAAATAGAAATATTGATAGTAATATAGATATATAGATATAGATAGATATAAGATAGATAGATGATAGACAAATAGTTAGACGTAGATAGATAGATAGATATAGAGATGACAAATAAATCGACAGACACGATAGATAGTTAGTTTGATAAGTAGATAATCGAGCAGCAGAGATATAATTAATAGATAGAAAGCAGATAGATAAATAATAGATAGGTAGATTTATAGATTGATAGACATATACATATATAGATAGATATATAAAGATATAAGATCGATACATTGATAAATAGATGTAAGATACATATATAAATGATAGATAAATAAATAAATAAATAGACAGAAAGATAAAGAGATTGATAGATAGATAGATATAAAGATATAAAGATCGATACATTGATAAATAGATGTAGAGATACATATATATAGATAGATAAATAAATAAATAAATTAACAGAAGATAAAGAGATTGATAAATGATAGATAGATAGACATATAGATAGACAGATTAATAGATTTATAGATAGTTTGATTAATATATAGATAAATCAGATAGATAGTTAGATAACATAGAAAGAAAAATAGATTGACAAAAAATAGATAGATAGTATACAGATAGATATAAGATATATAAATAGACAAATATATAGATAGAAGAGAGATAGACAGATAAATAAAATATAGATAGAAAGGCACCCAAACATAGATAAATAGATATATAATGATAGATATAGTCGTCTATTTTTAGGCTAGCATATGCTGAGGTTTGGATACATATAGATTATAAAAATACAGACAGATAAACAAGTAGATAGAAAGGCAAATAGATGAACATATAGATTGATTAATTGATTGATAAATAGATTGACAGATAGTGAGACAATAGATAGATATATAGATAGATATATATCAGATTATAGAATGATTGATAAACAAGTGTAGACAAATTGTTAGATTGAAAAATATCTTGATTAATATACAAAAGAGAGATAGATAGATTATATATATATATAAATTATTAGAAAAGTAGAGTCAGATTGCTAGAACAATTAGATAGATGAATCAAATTGAAAAAATAGATAGATACATATAGATAGATAGAAAAATAAATAACTAGAATGAGAGATTAATAGATAGACAGACACAACCAAACAATAAGATAGATAGACAGATATAAATAGACATATATATAAACATATAGAAGAGATAAAGAGAAATAGATATAATATAGAGCAATAGACAAATATATACAGATAGACAGATAAATTGATAGACAGATAAATAAACATATGAAAAGACAAATAGATAGCCACTAAGAAGACTATAAATAGACAGATATAAATATATTTATAGATAGATAGAATGATAGATATCTAGATAGAAAGATCAACAATAAATAAAAAATTGATAGACAGATAAAAATCAGATAGTTAGTCACAAGATAGAAAAATAGATAGAAAATATATAGACAAATATATCGATGATATTTAGATAGAAATATATATATATAAATATATATATATATATTATATATATATATATATTGACAGATAGATAGACAAATGATATTTAGATTAGATAAATAATTAGAAAAAAATTAGACTAATAATAGTCAGATAGATCGACAAATAGACAGACAGACAGATAGATAGATATATAGTTATTGATTAATTGATTGATAGGTAGATAGATATTCAAAAAGATATATAGATATACTAGATCATGATAGGCAGATAGAAAACAAATAGATAGACATAGATAGATAAATAGTCTGTCTGTCTGTCATGCATGTAGATAGATAGGCAAATAGATAGACAGATAGATTAACAAATAAATATATAGATAAATAGATAAATAGATAGACAAGCAGATAAATAAACATATACATAGACAGACAAATTTATAAATAGATTGAAAGATCAATTAATAAATAGATTGATATACATATTGATAGAGCGATTGATAGATCATTTTAAAGAAAGATAGAAAGATAGATAGATTAAGAGAGATAGATTGATAGAGATATAGAGAGATTGATTGATAGAAAGATAGATAGGTGGGTAGATAAATAGATAGATAGATAGACAGACAGATAGATAGATAGATAGATAGACATATTGATAGAATGATAGAATGATAGATTGATAGATAGACAGACATATAGAAAGATAAATAGACAAATAGATAGATAAATAGACAAATAGATAGATAGATAGATAGATAGACAGATAGATAGACAAATAAACACATTGATAGAAAGATATATAAATAGACAGATAGTTAAAAAGGCAGGCAAGTAGATACTAAGGCACATAGACAATTATGTTGATAGACATATAGACAAAAAAATAGATATATAGATATATAGACACACAAATAGACACACATATAGATTGATAAAGCTACAGACAGACATAAAGATAGAAAGATATATAGATAGATAGTTTGATATACAGATTGATAGATATATAGATAGATAGACATATAAATAGATACATAAATAGATAAATAAACAGATAAAAAGACAGATAGAAAGTTAGATATATATATATATATACACACACACCACAGATATATAGAAAGATAGATATAAGGATAGTTACATAGATATATAAAAAAAATAATATATATATATAATGATTGATAGATAGAGATACAGATAGATAGATAAAAAGATAAATAGATAGATAAGCAATTAGATAGATAGATGATCTACAGATAGATATTTGTATACATAAATAGATAGAAAAATAGATAGACAGACATATAGATAGCCAAATTGATATACAAATAGATAGATAGATAGAAAAATATAAAGATAGATTGATATATAGATAGTAGACAGATAAATAGACAGGTAGATAAATAGATCGATAGATAGTCAAATTGATAGATATCTAGAAAGAATATATATAAACAGAGAGAAAAAAAGTATAGTGACAGATAAATAGAAAGATACACAAATAACAAATGGATAGATAGATTGATAATAGAAATACAAATACATATACACATAGATAGATAAATATACATATAGATAGATAGACACTCAAAGAGACAAACATAGATAGACAAATAGACAAACAAACAGAGAGATAGATAGTTTGACATGCAGTCAGATAGATAGATAGACAGACAGATAGATAGTCAGACATACAAAAAGATAGATAGAAAGATATAGTTTGATATATATATATATACATAGACAATATATAAACAAATATTTTGAATTATAGATAGAAAGATAGATAGATAAATAAATAGATAGTTAGATGGATAGATATATAGACAGATAAATAGATAATTTGATAAACTATAAATAGATAGATAAAAAGACAAATTGATAGTTAGATTGATATATTGATTGATACACATATAGATAGATAGACAGAGAGAGAGAGAGACAAACATACAGATAGACAAAACAACCATATATATAGATAGACAAACAAATAGATAGAGAGACAAATAAACAAACACTAGACAAATAAAAATTAACATTCAATCAAAAAGGTAGACAGGCAGACAATAAAGTTGGGAAATAGTCAGTCAAACATACCTCCAAATAGACAGATAGATATATAGACGAAAGATAGACACATATAATGACAAATAGACCGATATACAAATAGTTTGATAGATAGATAGATAGAAAATCAGACAGACATATATATAGATATAGATTTTGATACATAGATGGATAGACAGACAGATAGATTGATTGATTGATTGAAATATAGACATAAAGATAGACAGACAAATAGATAGACATATAGATAGATTTATAAACAGACAGATTGACAGATATATAAATAAATATATAGATAGATAGATAGATCGATCGAAATATAGATATATAGATAGTTAGACCTTTAGATAGATAGAGAGATATAGATAGACATATTGATAGACTGACAGACAGAAGATAAATAAAATAGACAACGAAATAGATACATAGATAGATAATTAGATATATATATATATATATATATATATATACTAGATAGATAGACAAATAGACAAATAGTAGATAGTTAAAAAGATAGATAGATAGATGAATACATAAGAGATAGACAGATAGATAGAGTGATAGACAAATAGATAGTTAGTTAGATAGATTGATATATAGATAGATAAATAAATAGAAAGATTGATAGAGAGATAGATATAAGATAAATATAAATAAATAATAGATATATGATGAGACAAATAGTTAGACGTAGATAGATAGATAGATAGATATATAGACAGACAAATGAATCGACAGAATAACAAACAAACAAAGATAGATAGTTAATTTGTTAAGTAATAGTCAGACAGGCAGACATATAGATTAATAGATAGATAGACATACAGATAGATAAATAAATAGATAGATTTATAGATTGATAGACATATAGATAGATAGATATAGTGATATAAAGATAGATACAGAGACAGATAGATGTAAAGATACATAGATAGATAAATAAATAGACAGAAAGATAAGAGATATATAAATAGATAGACATATAGATAGACAGATTAATAGATTGATAGATAGTTTGATTGATATATAGATAAATAATCAAATATATAGATAGATAGATAGATAGATAACAAATAAAAGACAAATAGATGATAGACAGATAGATAAATAGATAGATATACAGATAGATAGAAAGATATATAGATAGACAAATATATAGATAAAAAAAAGATAGATAGATATATAAAATATAGATAGACAGACACCCAATAAGATAGACAAATAGATATAGAAAAGGATAGATAGATAGTCAGTCAATCAGTCAGGCTAGCAAATACTGAGGTTTGGATACATATAAATTAATAAAATACAGACAGATACACTGGTAGATAGAAAGGCAAATGATGGACTATAGATAGACAGATAGATAAATAAGAAAAAAAAGAATGTTAAGTAGGGAAATAAGGAGAATAAAGAAAAGATAAAGAATGAGAAGATAGAAAAGAATAAGAAAGAAGAATGAAAAGAATGAAGAATGAGAAGAAATTAAAGAAAATATGCAAAGAAGAAGATGATGATGATGATGGAGGCCAAGGTGAAGAATGAGATGATGGAGAAGAGTGATAAAAAGGATAATAAGATGAATGATAAAGAAAAAGTTAAATAGTTGTAGAAAAATAAGAAAGAGAAGAAATAAAGAAAAGAATAAGAAAAATGAGAAAAAAAAGAAAAGAAAAAAAGAAAAAATGAAATAAGGTGAAGAAAAATGAAAGAGATAAGAAGATGGGAAATGAATGAGAATGAGTAGAAAAAGATGGAGAAGAAAAATAAAAAAAAAAGAGAGAATAAGTAAGAAAAAATAAAAATAATAATAATAAGAAAATAATAATAAATAATAAGTGGGAGAAGAAGAATAATAAGACACGGGCACACGGCGACACGGGTCGGACACGGTCGGATACGCGTCAGAGACTATCCGACCATTGTTCGAAAATAGTCGTCGTTAGCAACAGACGCGTCGTTTACCACTGACGCGTTTTACGATTCTAAACGCGTCGGAAAATACACTATATATTAACTTACTCCTACATCTCCAACAAATTGAGAGCACACCGCGACATTGAGTTGCCGACAAGCCGATTACGAGAAATAGTTGTCAATTGTCATTGCGTCAAACAGGGAGGGAGGAGCACACCGCCGAGGTGCCGACAAACCTAAGGTAACCTAATTCTATAAAGGGAATGGGGCATTTAGAATCTGTATCGGGAGGGGAAGAGTTTGAAATCGAAACTGTAAGGGAGGGTGTGGTGGAGGTGTTAGAGGGTTTAAAATTTTTTTTTACATTATTTTAAAATACAGAATTTTAAATTATTTTAAAATACCTATATTTAATAATTTTTTTTATTTTAATTTTATTTTTTTTGAACATGTATCCTAGTCGTATCCGTATCCTAGTTTTTAGAATTTGCCGTATCCCCGTATCCTACCGTGTCGTATCTAATGTCCTATCCGTTCCGTGCAACATAGTATATATATACACCACACACAGATATATATAAAGATAGATATAAGGAAGATACATAGATATATAAAAAAATAAATATATATATTATATAATGATTGATATATAGAGATACAGATAGATGATAAAGATAATAGATAATACGCAATTAGATAGATAGATGATCTACAGATGATATTTGTATACATAATAGATAGAAAGATATATACAGACATATAGATGCCAATTGATATACAATATATAGATAGATAGAAAAATACATATATATTGATATATAGTCGTATACATAATAGATCGATAGATAGTCAAATTGATAGATATCTAGAAAGAAATATATATAAAAGATAGAATAAGTATAGTGACAGATACAGAAATATAGACAGACATATAGAAAGACACCAAATAAACAAACGGATAGATAGATTGATAGATAGACATACATATACATAGACACATAGATAGAAAAATATACATATAGATAGATAGACACTCAAACAGACAACAGATAAATAGACAATAGACAAATAAACAAGAGATATTAGTTGACATGCAGTCGATAATAGATAGACAGATAGTCAGACAGACAAAAATATAGATAGAAAGATATATAGTTTGATATATATATATATATACATACAGATATTAAACAATATTTGAATTATAGATAGAAAGATAGATATAATATATAGATAGTTTGATGGATAGCTATATAACAGATAAATAGATAATTTGAAATAACATATAAATAGAGTTGATAAAAGACAGATTGATAGTTAGATTGATATATTGATTGTAGAGATATATAGATAGACAGACAGAGAGAGAGAGAGAGATAGACAAACACAGATAGACAAACAACCATAATATAGATAGACAAACAATTGATAGAGAGACAATAAACAAACACAGACAAATAAAAGATAAACATTCAATCAGAAAGGTAGACAGGCAGACAGTAAGGCTGGGAAATAGTCAGTCAATCATACATCGAAATAGACAGATAGAATATGACGACAGATAGCACATATAATGACAATAGACCAATATACAATAGTTTGATAGATATATAGATAGATAGAAATCACAGCATATATATAGATATAGATTTTGATACATAGATGGATAGACAGACAGATAGCTTGATGATGGATTGAAATATAGACATAAAGATAGACAGACAAATATGACATATAGATAGATTTATAAACGACAGATTGACATAATAAATAAATATTATAGATTGATTGATAGATTGATAGATGAATATAAAATATATAGATAGTTAGACCTTTAGATGATAGAGAGATATAGATAGACATATTGATAGACAGACAGACAGAAAGATAGATAAATAAATAGGCAACGAAATAGATACATATATAAATAATTAGATAGATATATATATATATCTAACTAGATAGATAGATAGCTAACAATAGACAAACATGTAGATAGTTAAAAGATAGATAGATAATACATAAAGAGATAGACAGATAGATAGTGATAGACAAATAGATAGTTAATAGATTGATATAGATGGATAAATAAATAGAAAGATTGATAGAGAGATAGATTATAGATAGATAAATAATAGATATATGATAGACAAATAGTTAGACGTAGATAGATAGATAGATATATAGACAGACAAATGAATCGACAAAATAACAAACAAACAATTAGATAGTTAGTTTGTTAAGTAAATAGTCGGGCAAGCAGACATTAGAAAATAGATAGATAGACATACAGATAGATAAATAAATAGATAGATTATAGATTGTAACATATAGATAGATAGATTATAGTGATATAAAGAATTAAACATTGACAATAGATGTAGAGATAATAATGATAAATAAATAGATAGAAAGATAAAGAGATAGATAAATAGATAAAGATAATAGATAGACATAGATAGACAGATTATAGATTGATAGATAGTTTTGATTGATATA
>JAREIK010006495.1:0-63267 GCA_029783825.1 Sapria himalayana
ATAGATAGATTATAGATAGATAAAAAGATAATGGACAGATTTATAGATAGATAATAAGATTTATAGGATAGATAGATATATATATAGATTGACAGATATATTGCTAGATAGATAGAAAGATGATAGACATATAGATAGACTTATAGATAGGCAAATAGATAGGTAGATACACAGACATATAGATAGATAAATAGATATATAAAATATATAAATAGATAGAAAATAGACATTTAAATAGATAGATAGTCAGACAATAGTTAGGAAAATAGCACAGTCAGGTAGATAGATAGTTTGGAAGATAGACATTAAGAGAAAAAGTTAGACAACCACACAGATAAACATATAGATAGCAGAAAAAGAGACACACAAATAGACATTGAGATAGATAAATATATAGATTAATAAAGTTCGATAGATAGATTGATTAACAATATAGACAAATAGGTAGATTGATTGATTTTAGATTAAAAGATAGAAAAAAGAATGAAAGATAGATAGATATATAGATTGATTGATTGATAGAAAAATAAATAGACAGATAGATATATAGATAGATAAATAGAAAGATAGAATAGATAGGCAGATAAATAGACAAAAGTTATACAGAAAATTGACAAATTGATATACAGAATATAAATAGAGAGAATAGAAATAGACATGTAGATAGATATATAAATAGACAGATATACATACATATATATAAATAAATATATAGATAATATATAGACAGACAAATAGATAAATAAATTGAATGATATATAAATTTACAAATAGATAGATAGATAGACAAATAAACACATATAGATAGACACATAGATAGATACATAGATACATATAGATTGATTGATTGATTGATTGAGAGACATATAAATAGATAGATTGATTGATTGATTGATTTACATATTAATAGATAGATTAAGAGTCAGAATGATAGATAGAGTGATAGACAGATTGATGCATAGTTTTCATATACAAATTGATTGAGAGATTGATATACATATAGATGGACAAATTGAAAGACAGATCTACATAAATATATTTTTAGATAGAAAGAAAGATTGATAGATATAGTTGATAGAATGATACATAGACAAACATATATATATATATATATAGAATTAGATAGATAGATAGACAATTAGATAGAAAATAGATAGACAAATAAATACCCAGATAGATAGATAGATAGACAAATATTACAAGATAGATAAATAGATAGATAGATAGATAGATAGATAATATCATATAGATAGATAGATCGATAGACATATACTTATATAGAGAGAAAGGCATATATTATATAAGATATAATATACTAGAATATATATATATATATATAGATAAATACATAGATATAAATAGATAGATAAAAGATATATAGATAGACAATATCAGACATCTAAATAGATAGATAGACAAATAGATATATAGTTGATGACAGATAGATATATAGATAAATAGATATATAGATAGATAGATATACAAATAAATAGATAGATAGACAAACAAATAGTCATGTAGATAGGTAGATAGATAGATAGGGAGAAAAATAGACAGATAGATAAATAAATTGATAGACACATAAATAGATACATAAATAGTTTGATAGACAAATTGATTAATAGATTGATAAAAAATAGGTAGATTTATTAATAAATAAATTGATAGGTAGAACAATATAAAGATATACATATAGATAGATAGATAGATATACAATTAGATAGATATATAGACAAATAGATAGATAAATAGAAAGAAAGATAGATAGCCATATAGAGATAAAGATATATTAAAGATAGACAGAAAGATTTATAGATAGATATAGATAGACAATAGATAGATAGATAGATAAATAAATAGATAGATAGATAGATATATAGATAGATAGATAGATAATTAGATATATAGATAGATGATTGATTGACAGACAAATACATATATACATAGACAGAAATAGACAAACAGATAGACAGACAGACGATAGATAGATAGATAAATAGATAGATAATTAGATAGATAGTTAGATAAATAGATAAATAGACATATAGATAGACACATAGGATACATATAGATAGACAGATAGTAAGATAGATAGATAGATTTATTGTTTGATAGGAAAATTAATAGATAGATTAATAGTTAGATTTATAGATAGCTTGATTGACAGATTGATATACAATTTGATATAAAAATTGATAGAGAGATTAATAGATTGAAAGATATATAGATTGAAAAACATGTAGATAAATAAATTGCTAGATAGTTTGATAGACAAATAGATACATAGATAAGTAGATAGATATTTAGATGAATAGATAGACAAATTTTTAGAAAGATAGAAAGAAAGATAGATAAACAGACAGATTGATCAGATAGATAGATAGTCCGAATGATAGATAGATAAATATATAGATATACAAATAGATAGTCAAATCGACAGATAGATAGATAGATAGATAGATAAATATATACATAGATAGTCATATAAATAGACAGATAGATGGATGGATAAAAAGACATATAGATTGATAGAAAGATTAATATACAGATAGATAGATAGATAGATAGATATATTGATAGATATATATTTAGTTAGATTGATAGATAGATAGTCACATAGATAGAAAAATCGATAGACAAATACATAGATAGATACATCGACAAATAGATAGACAAATAGGTAGATAGATTGACAGATTGATGGATAGATTGATTGATTGATAGATAAATAGATAGATAAACATACAAATATTTATGCATGCAAATTGTCAGGTGGATTGATAGTTAGGCTGATTGAAAATTAGAAAGACTAATAGATATCCAGACATATATAGATAAACATTTAGACAACCAGACACATAGACAAATAGACAGATAGACAAACTGACAAATAGATAGATAGATAGATAGTCAGACAGACAGACAAATAGATATATACATATTTTGACAAACAGATTGATAGATACATTGATGGACAAATAGGTAGATTAAATGATAAATAGATTGATATAATGAAAGATAGATAGGTAGATAGATAAATAAATGGAAAAATAGATAGATAAATAGATAGAAAGATCGATAGATATATAGATACACATATAAATAAACAGATAGATAGACAGACAGATAGACACCTAGATAGTCAGATAGATAGATAGAAAGATAAATATACCGATAGATAGACATATATATGGACCAATATTTGTTCATATTAATAGAAACATTGATAGATTGATAGATAGATAGATTTATAGATAGATTGATAGATAGATTGATATATATATTAATAGAAAGATATATATAAAAATAGATAGATAAATAGATAGATAGATAGACAGATAGAATGAAAGAAAGAAAGATACATAGATAGATAGTTAGATAGATAGAAATATAGAAAGATAGATAGATTAATAGATAGATTTATATAGATATATAGATAGATATATAGACAGATATATAGAGAGATAGAGAGATAAATTAATAGATAGACATATATTTAGATTGATTGAGAGATAGATAGATAGATAGATAGATAGACAAATAGATTGATTGTGATAGATTGATAATAGATAATTGATTATTGATTGATTGATAAATATATAGATAGATATATAGATAGACATATAGATAGATAGACAGATAGATTAATTGATTGATTGTTAGATAAATAGAAGAGATTGATAGATTGAAAAATAGATAAATAGATAAATAGTCAAATAGATAGATATATAGATATATAAATATATAGATAGCCATATAGATAGACAGACAGACAGATAGATACATAGATAAATAGATATATAGATAGATAGGCACATACACTATAAGAAATTATCTGTTTAGCTATGAAAATTTGCGATGCAAATAATCCTAGCTAATTTCAAAGGGATTAGCTAGGGAATAGCAAGATATGTTTGATTTTATATCAAAAGAATAATTTGTGATGGATTTTTGATGGAATAGTGATAAAAATTTTCGATGGAACAATATCTCTAGCCAATATTGTCTTAGATTTTTGTACAAAGATTGGCGGCAAATTTATCAACAAATTTATTGATGGATTTTTCCTAGCTAATTAGCTATAGAAAAAATCCTCACTAAATAATTATCTTGAAATTTATTTTAAAAATTTAATATTAATAGACATGCTTTTGAATTTTAAAAATCAGAGGCTGGCATTGTGAATTATGGCTATAGATTTTTAAAAATTTTCATATGCCGGCATTGGGAATGATGACTGTTTAATTAAACCAATTTTAATCATTCACAATGCCAACATTTGAATTTCAAAATTATTAAATGTCACTTTATGAACGACTACTATTTAATCAAACGAATAGTCGTCATTCTTAATGCCAGCTATTGAATTTAAAAATTTTCAAATGCTAGCATTGGGAACGAAGGCTATTTAATTAAACTAATATCTGTCATTCATAACACTAGCTTTTGAACGAGTTTATCCCTATTTGATCTTCTTCTCCCTTCCTCCATTTTTTTTTATTCATTTTCACCTACCCCCCCCAATTTTTCAGGCATTTATTCCACCAGTGGCCTCCTCCTCCCCACCAAACCCTCTAGCTGCAAATAATTCAGCATTTGCATATTATATAGAAATTTTCATCAGTCTTCTAATTATCCACATCTCAAGTGCAAAAAATTAAATTATAGGATACATAGATTCTATTGTATCCAACTGAAAAAATTAAAAAATAAATTTAAACCATATCTCAAGCTAACACACACACACGCATGAGTTCTAATCATCCAACAAATACATAAGAATGCTAAACATCAAATCATATCTATGATGCAGTACTAACACATTTCTCCCATGTCCCATAAAAAGAGTTGCTAGTGCCTCCAGCCTTTTTTTGTGCATAGTCAACAACTACTCTCGCAATCTAATCCCATGTATGAACAATCTCTTAAAGATATTAGTTGTGGGAGGCATCATACCGAGTGGCTCAAATTTGATTTCACATTGGCAACAAAATATGTACCCTCCTTTCTGTTTCAATCAAAACACACAAAACATCACATGCAATAAAAAATAGATAAGCATATTTATTTAAAAGACTTGAAGAAGATAAATTTAACACACACACACACAACTTTAGTAGGAATTGTGTCCAAGATGATCAGAGAATATCTTGGATAATTAGAAGGAACAAGCACTTTTAGAGGAATTGTGTCAATATGGGGGTAGGAAGGTGATGCATCAATTTGAGTGGGTATGTAAGGTGATATGCAGGTGTGTGGGGGTATAAACATCTTGGATGATGGGTAAAAATTAGGCATTGTCGGCTAGAAGTGTACCTAAACCACTCTCACTATCTGAACCATGACCAAACCCACCATCTCGAGCATGACCTTTGTGATCAATTCCCGCTCTCCCTCTCCTTCTACCTCGAATGGGATGCATACGTGATGGTGTTGATGACACTGGAGGTCTAATAAATGGTTCATGTGATGTCGAAGCTTCTTTAGTGTACCTAGTGATATGATGGTCTTCACCAATCTGGTGTAACACCGATCGGGCAATATGATGGATGTCACATAAAGCACCAAGTGTATCAACACGAGAGCGAATGGCTATGTTTACCATAGTGGCAATCTGAGTGAACCAAAAAAAAATTATAATTACATAATCTAATTATTAAAAATTAGGCAAAATATTTTAGAAACAGATGATTCTAACATACCAAAAGATCCAACTTCTGACTATAGTATGGAACCCCATATCATCCCTATGAAGTAATGGTGTCATAAAACATCATGTAATACGATGATACCACTGCATG
Organism: Sapria himalayana; assembly: GCA_029783825.1. Classification (NCBI taxonomy): domain Eukaryota; kingdom Viridiplantae; phylum Streptophyta; class Magnoliopsida; order Malpighiales; family Rafflesiaceae; genus Sapria; species Sapria himalayana. The sequence goes on from JAREIK010006495.1 coordinate 5,802, forward strand.
TATGGATAATGAAAGTCCATTAAAACTACCATATGGGGTGAAGTGATAATCCTAGCCACTCATGTCTCCTATAATTTTATGTATGTTGCATGATACATCACCCAATCGCACTGGTATCATCTACGTGCATCCATTGTATGCAAATGTTGCTCGTAAGAGCAAGCTGGAGGTATCTCTTGAAGCATCCAAAAGTGGTGCAAAGCTTTAATTGGATGATGCCACTCAATAATCTTGAAACAAATAAGTTGTGACATCATCTTCTAGATCTCCTGATCAGCTAAGCAGATATATGAGAGCTGATCAAGTAACTCTCCCACGAATGGTTGCCATGACACCTACATGTGAACACATAATATCAATAAATTTTATAATAATATGAATATAATTAATATAGAACCATATAATTTTACATAAACATTACCTGATCAGAAGTCTATGCATCTAGCTGATCTCAGTTTAGGAGGAGTACACCCGATGGGTTATTCACCCATGTCAAAGGTACTCTTCATCTACACCCTAGTGAAAAGCTAGCTCTACCTATGGCTTTGCCAGTGATTGAGCTGGAAATCTATTGCAAATAGCCTTAGGTAGGTCACCATCCCTGAAATCGATATCAACATCTTGTAAGGCATGAGCGGGTGGTGATGCTATATCTGCGTGTGGTTACCCAAAATTGGGCCGCTCAACGTGAAGTCTCCCCCAAGACCATATCTGAATATAAAATAATGAGAAAGTGGGTCATAATATTGTAATTTGTATATTGCATTAAGAAAAATATGACAAATCATCCATACATAACAACATACATTTTCATTTATTACATACTTGTATGAGTATAATACAACTGCTAATACCATGACTATGATTTAAGCTAGCTCGCCATAACTCACGGTATGTATGTGATAGTACTACACCACCCCAACTATATACCCTTAGTATTCCATCAAATCTCAATGTAGTGAGAGAAAGAACATTAGAACATGCACACACCTTCTTGTCCACAAATAAGAAGGATCCAATAAGCACTAAGATGAACCCACATGCACACGCTCTAATGTGACCTCATCTGCTATAGGTGGTGGGGGTATAACTAGATACATAACCACCACAAGGAGATAGTGGCTCCTCTGATAGCATCGGGTGATGGGATGACACCGAGCAACTCTACGCACAACACCTCCATATCAAACACATGTGCCATTGACTGCTGGGTCTTGGATACGAAGGCCAAGGAGGGATGGTGACATCCTATAAGATAATCATCATCTTCCCTACTAGCACATGAAATGTGTGTGTCTCGGGCCACCTTCTCTCGATGAGTGAGGTGATAAGTGGCAATCGATCACAATGTGGCCCAAAAGATACATACTATAAAATCTAGCCCTAATCATGTATGGCTGAATCAAATATCCATCCTCTACATAGTAATGAAGACTCTCATCTATTGTCGAGGGTAGAGGATCTCCTAAAGCTATAAGCAACGAAACAACCAATTTAAATGTGATTATGTATAAATTACATGTTAAAATTACTAATAGTAATTGCTAATTAATAAATTATGTACCTGCTCTGTATCTGCTAAGTGTGATCAGTGTCTATCTTGCATACTGAGATAGATGTATCCGACAGATCCACATCATGAAAGCCCCCTAGCCATATCTATAAGATATAAAAATCCAGAATAATTGTCAATATGATTATCAATTTTAATCACAATGATAATTTATAATACACACATAGAATAAGAATATTTTATTCAATAGAATAAGTCTGATCAAGACAACAACAAAATATTTAGGGCCTCATTTACAAGAAATTAATGTTAGTACATAAGTATTATACCGAATAACAACAAAAAAGTGAGGCCTCAAATTCAAATAAACAAGTAAACTTGATTTCTATTCTTACAAGACCACTGATTGTGACCCTCTTGTTTGCACAACCTACATTTTATCTTAGTTTTATCCTCCTAATGTCCATTTCATTATGCAAATAGATTGATCTAGATAGCACTGACTTTGTCATTTCATTGACCTAGGAGCTATAATTATTGGACTATCATTTATCTATCTATTTCTCTACAATTCTATCTATTTATCTATCTATTATTCAATCTATTAATTTGTATATTAATTTGTTTACCCATCTTTTTATCAATTTATCTATCAATCTATCTTTCATTATATCTTCAATCTATCTAGCTATCTGTCTGTCTATCTATCTATCTATATATGTGTTTATCTATCCATCTATCAATATATCTATCATTATGTATATCTATATATCTCTCTATCAATCTTTCTATTAATCTATTTATCAAACTATCTATATATCTGCTTATCTACTGTCTGTCTATTTGTTTGTATGTTTGTCTATTTGTCAATCTATTTGTATATATATTTAACAATCTATCTACCTATCCATTTGTCTATGTATCTGTCTATCTATCTATCAATTTATCTATCCGTCTTTCATTCTATCTATTTGGTGATCTATGTATTATCTATTTATTATTGTTCTATAAATTTGTTTATCAATCATCATTCTATCATTCTATCAATATGTTTATCAAGCTATCTATCTATCTATCTATCAATCTATCTATCATTCTATCTATCATTCTATTTAGCTATATGTCTATCTATTTTTCCTATCTATCATTCTATTTATTTTCCAATCTATCTATCTATCTATTTGTCTATTTAACTATCTATTTATATGTCTATAGATTGTCTATCTATTAACTATTTATAAGTCTCTCTTTCTGTCTATCTATCTGTCTATCAATATATCTATCAATATGTCTATCTATTTATTTATCTCTCTATTTATCTATATGTCTGTCTATCTATCTATCTATCTATTTGTTTATCTATTTGTCTATCAATTCGTTTATCAATTTGTCTATCTAGCCAACTATCTTTCTATCTATGTTTCTATATATCTAACTAACATCATATATATTTATCTAATAATCTATATAGCTGTCTATATATCTATCTATATATCTGTCTATATATCTATCTATATATATATATATATGTGTGTGTGTCTATTTATCTATCTATTTGTCTATCTGTTTATTTACCAATCTATCTCTCATTTTATATGTCTCTCTCTATCTATTCATCCATCAATATATCTATCTATCTATATCTCTATCTATCTATCTATATAACTATCCATCTATCTATCTATATATCTATTTATCTATCTATCTATTTGTCTATCTATATGTATATCTATATGTCAATCTATCTAACTATCTTCTATCTATTTGTCTATCTATCTATCTATCTATTAATATATCTCTCTATATCTCTATCTTTTTGTATATCTATATATCTATCTATCTATCTATGTGTGTGTGTGTGTGTGTGTATCTATGTCTATATCTATATGTATATCTATTTATCTATCAATCTTTCTATCTATTTTTCAATTTATATGTCTATTTATTTGACTATCTATCAAACTATCTATTTATCTATCTATCTATCTATCTATACATCAATATATATACCAATCTATTTACATAAATATATTTCTATCAATCATTCTTTCTATATATATGTTTATCTATTTTTCTATTTAACTATCAATATATCTATCTATTTTTTGTCTATCTATCTTTCTATCAGTCTATCTATATATCTATATGTGTATATATTTGTCTATCAATCAACCTTTCAATCAATATCTCTATTTATCTATCTATATATCTATCAATTAATCAAATCAATCTATCTTATCTGTCTATCTATATGTCTATCTATATGTTTATCTATATGTCTACCTACCTATCTATCTATCTATATATCAATCAATATATATCTAGGTATCTATATAATAATCTATCTATATATTTTTCTATGTATCTATTATCTACTATATGTCTGTCTATCAATGAATCAATCTATCAGTCTATCTATCTATCTAACTATCTATTTGTCTATATATCTATCTATCATTCTATATCTCTATATCTCTATTTATCTATCTATATATTTATCATTGTTTATCTATTTATCTATCTATCATTCTAACTATCTATTTTTCTATCTAACTATTTATATTTCTTTGTATCTATCTATCTATCTGACTATTAATCTATCTATGAATCTATCTATCTATCAATCATTCTATTTGTATATATATATATATATATTTATCTATCTTTATGACCATCGATCTGTTATCTATCTATCGACATATTTGTTCTATCTATCCAATCTCTTCTATCTATCTATGTTTCTATTTATATTTTCAATCTATCTTTCTATCTCTATATGCCTTCATCTATCAACATGTATATCAAACTATATATTAACTATCTTTCTATCTATCTATCTTTTTGTCTATCTATCTATCTATCTATCTATTTATCTATCTTTGTTTCTATCTATCTATCTAACTTTCTTTGAATCTATTTATGAAACTATTTATCAATTAATCATTTATCTATTTATCTATCAAACTATCTATATATCAATTTGTCTATCAATCTATATACTATATATATATCGATCTATTTGTTTATCTTTTTATCTCTCAATCAGTCTATCAACTATCTATTTGTCTATCTATCTATCTATTTATATATCAATATAACTATCAGTCAATCTACCTACCTACCTATCTATCTGTATCCATTCTATCTAGTTATCTATCTATTATTCTAATTATCTATCATTCATCTATTTCTCTGTCTATTATTATATCTTTCAATCTGTCAATCAATCTCTTTACCCATCTATCTATCAATTTATCTATCATTCTATCTATCAATCTTTCTAGCTATTTGTCTATCTATCTATCTATCTGTCTTCTACCTATCTATCAATATATCTATCATTTTGTCTATCTATCTATCTTTCTATCAATCTTTCTATTAATCTATTTATTAAACTATCTATATATCTGCTTATCTATTATTTTTATATTTGTTTGTATGTTAGTCTATTTATCTTTTTCTCTATTTGTCTATCTATCTACCTACCTGCATGAATGTCTGCCTGCATGACTAATTGTCTAATTAACTATCTGTGTGTCTATCTATTTGTTTGTCTATCAATATGTCATCTATCTATCTACTAATCAATTTTCCTATTTGTCTATCTATCTATCTATCTATTTATCTATCTACTTGACTATCTATCTATCTATTTATCTATCTATCTATTTATCTATCTATCTATTTGTCTTTCTATCTATTTGTCTATCTATCTATCTATCTATCTTTCAGTCTATCTATCTATCTGTCTATCTTATCTTTTAGTCTATTTATCTATCTAACTATCTATCTACCTATCTATCAATCAATCATTCTTTCTATTTCTCAATCTATCTGTATATCTTTCTATATATCTATCTATCAATTTTTGTATCTTTCAGACAATCTTTCTATCTATCTAACTATCTAACTATCTAACTATCTATATATCTATTAATTTGTATATGTATCTACTATCTATCTATCTATTTATCAATCTATTTATCTATCTATCTATCAATCTATTTTTCAATCAATCTATCTATCTATCTAATAATCTATCTATCTTTTTGTTTATCTATCTGTCTATGTATCATTTTATTTAACTACCTATCTATTAGTCTATCTATATATCTATAGATATGTCTATTAATCCTTCTATTAAATTGTCTATCAATCTATCTAACTATCTATCTATCATTTTATCTATGAATCTATCCATCTATCTTTCTATCTAAATATCTATCTATCTATTTTTCTATCTTTCAACCTATTTATCTATATGATTATCTATTTGTCAATCAATTTTTGTATTTATCTATCTATATATCTAGAAGTCTATCAATCTATCTATCAATTTGTTTATCTATTAGTTTTTTAATCTGTCTATTAATCTTATATCAAACTATTTATATATCTGTCTATATATTTGTTATCTTACTTTATGTATATTAATTTATCAATTTGTTTGTCTATCCATTTGTTTATCTACCTGCATGCCTGAATGTCTACCTAACTAAATATCTATATCTCTATCTATCTGTCTATCTATCTATCTTTCTTCTAACTATCTATTTGTATATTTGTATGTATGTCTATCTGAATGCTAATCAATCTATATATTAATCTATCAATCAATTTGTCTATCAATCAATCTATTAATCTATAAATCATTCTATCTATCAATATGTGTATTTATCTATCTATATCTCTATCTATCTATTTAATTGTCTATCTATCTATTTATCTATCTGACTATGTATCAATCTATATATCTGTGTTTCTATTTATCTATCTGTTTGTCTATCTATCTAGCAATCAATATTTCTATTAATCTCTCTATTAATCTATCTATACATCTATCTATTTCATTCTCTATCTATCTATTTGTTTATTTGTTTGTATGTCTATCTATCTATGTGTATGTCTGTGTGTATCCATGCCTGACTAAATGTCAGTATACCTATCTATCTATATATCTATTTGTTTATTAGTTTATTTGTCTCTATTTTTATTTATTTGTTGTCTTTCTATCTTTAATCTATCTCTCTATCTATCTATTTGTCTATCAATCTATGTATCTATCTATCAATCTATATATCTATCTATATGTTTATCTAACTATCTATCTATCTATTTTTCTAAATATATTTATATCTCTATATCTATCAATCTCTCTGTCTATCTATTTTTCTATCTATCTCTCTCTCTATCAATTTATCTATTTGCATATCTATTTGTCAATCTATCTATCTATTTTTTATCAATTTATCTATCTAACTATCTATCTATCTGTGTATCTATTTTTTTTATCTGACTATCTATCTATGTCTATCTATTTCAAAGAATATGTTTATCAATCTTTTATCTATTGGTCTATCAATCTATCTATTAACCTATCTATCAAACTATATATCTATCTATTTATATATCTATCTATTTTTCTAAATATCTTTATATCTCTCTATCTATTAAATCTCTCTGTCTATCTATTTTTCTATCTATCTCTTTATCTATTTATTTATCTATCTGCATATCTATTGTCTATCTATCTATCTATTTGTCAATTAATTTATCTATCTAACTATTTATCTATCTGTGTATCTATTTTTATATTTGACTATCTATCTATCTATCTATTTTCTATCAATATGTCTATCAATCTTCTATATATTTGTCTATCAATTTATATATTAACCTATCTATCAAACTATATATCTAACTATTTATCTATTTGTTTATCTATATATCTGTCTATTTGTTTGTGTGGCTGTCTATCTATCTGTCTTTCTATTTGTCTATCTGCCTACCTGACTATCCATCTATCTATTTATTTTTCTATCTACTATTTGTATGTTTGTCTATTTATTTTTTGTTTGTCTCTCTATCTATCTATCTACCTACTTGAATATCTAATTGACTATCTCTTAATCTATCTATCTATCTATTTATCTTTCTCTCAATAATAATATTTTTCTATGCATATATCTGTCTATCTATATATCTATCTATTTTTCTATCTATGTGTCTATTTGTCTATCAGTTTATCTGTCTATTTGTCTATCTACCTTTCTATAGACTGACTACCTGCCTGACTCTCTATCTCACTATTAGTCGGTCTCTCAATCTGTATGTGTATCTACATTTTTATCTATCTCTCTGTTTGTTTGTTTGTTTTTTGTCTATTTTTCTATCAATATATCTATCAATTTTAAAATAAAACTATCTATCAATTTATCTATCAATTTATCTATCAATTTATCAATCATTCTATCTATCTATCAATTTATCTATCAATCTATCAATCATTCTATCTATCTATCAATTAATCTATTTGTCTATTTATTTGTCTATCTATATGTCTATATAACTATCTATCTGTCTTTCATTCTATCTACCTATATATCTATTTGTTTATCTTTCAATCTATTTATCTATCTGACTATCTATCTATCTATTTGTCTATCTATCTATCTATCAATTTTATGTCAATTAGTCTATTAATCATTCTTTTAATCTATCTATCAAACTATTTTTCTATCTGTCTAAATATCTATTTATCTTCCTATCTATGTATATTTTTGTCTATCAGTTAGTATGTCTATTTTTCTATCTGCTTACCTACCTTACTAACTACCTACCTGACTATCTATATCTCTATCTATCTGCCTACCTAGCTATGTGTCTATCTATCTTTCTGTCTATCTATCTATTTGTCTATCTATTTGTATATCTTTATGTTTGCTATCTATCTATTTATTGATCTGTCTATCAATCTTTCAATCAATCTTTCTATCAATCTGTTTATCAATCTATCAATAAATTTATTTATTAATCTATCTATTTATCGACTTATCTATCTATTTATCTAACTATCTATATACCTGTCTATGTACATAAATATCTTCTTGTTTATCTATATGACTATCTATGTATCTATCTGACTATCTATCAATCTATTTATTTATCTATCTAACTATTTATCTATCTATCTCTCTTTCTTTCTTTCTATGTATCTATTTATCTATATCTCTCTCTATTTATGTATCTATATATTTATTCATCAGTTTGTCTATCAATTTGTCTTTCAATCTATCTATCAATCGGTCTATCAATGTGTCTTATAATTTATCTATCATACTATCTATATATCTGTGTATCTATTTGTCTAACAATTTGTTTTACTATCGATCTATATATCAATCTGTCTATTTTGTATACATGCCTAACTAACTGTCTACCAGCCTGACTATCTATCTATAGATTTCTCTATCTATCTATGTGTCTATCTATCTATTTGTTTGTTTTTCTATCTATCTATATATTTATCTATCTTTTTTACTTCTAATAAACTTAATATCTATTTATATATCTATATGTCTATCTATCTATCAAACTATCTATCCTTTTGTCTATCTTTTTGTCTATCAGTCTATCTATCAATATGTCTTTGAACCTATCTATCAATCTATCACTCAATCTATCTATCAATATGTCTATCAATCTATCTATCTATTTTAAAATTAATTTATCTATCAATCTATTTATTAATCTATATATCAATCAATCAATTAATCTATATATCTTTCTTTCTTTCTATCTTAATATCTCTCTATTTATTTATCTATATATATATATATACACATATCTCTCTCTATCTATTTATCTTTCTGCCTATCTATTTGTCTATTTATTATTCTATGTATCTATCTATATATCCATCTATTAATCTGTCTATCTATATATATATCTATCTATATGTCTATCTGATTGTTTGCCTGTGTATCTCTATATATCTATCTATTTGTCTACCTGTCTTCATGACTATATGCCTGCCTGTATGTCTATCTTTTTATCTGTGTGTCAGTCATGATGTCTATCTATCTATTTGTTTGACTATTTCTATATATGTCAGTACTTATATCTATCTATCAATATATCTATCAATATATATGTCTATCTATCTATATATCTCTATCTATATATCTCTATCTATATATCTTTATCTATATAATTATATATATATATATATATATATATATATATCTATCTATCTAACTATCTATCTATCTTTCTATCTATCTGTTTATCTATCTATCTATATATTTATCTATCTATATATTTGTATGTGTATCTATAAGTCTATCTATTTGTCTAACTATCTATATATCCATTTATGTATCTATCTATCTGTCTATTTATCTATCTATATATTTGTCTAATAATTTATCAATCGATATATCTATCTATATCTTTATCTATGTATCGATATATCTATCTATAATTCAATCTATCTATCTATCTATCTATTTATCAATTTCTCTATTAATATATCTATCTACTAGTCTATCAATTGGTCTATCTATCAGTCTATCAATTTGTCTATCAATCTATCTATCAATCTGTATACAATCTGTCTATCAATCAATCTTTCTATCTATCTTTTTATCTAACTATCTATTTATTTATCTATCTATCTATCTATATGTTTGTCTATGTATCTATATATCTATCTATGTATCTATTTGTCTATCTTTCTCTCATCTCTCTATCTATCTATATGTCTATATATCTATCTATCTCTATCTATATGTTGATCTATTGTATATTTATCTGTCTAATAATTTATCTAGCTATCTATCTATCTAATAATTTATCTATCAATCAATCTATCTATCAATTTATATATCTCTTAGTCTATTTATCTGTCTATTAATCTATCTGTCAAACTATCTATCTATTTGTCTTTCTATCCATCTATATTTCTATTTATGTGTCAATTTGTCTATTAGTTTGTTTGTCTATTTGTCTACTACCTTCCTGCCTAATTTTCTATCTACCTGAGTGTCTATCTTTCTATCTATCTATCTATTTATATCTCTATCTATCAATCTTTCTATCTATCTATTTATTTTTCTATCTGTTTGTATATCTATATGTTTGTCTATCCGTCAATCTATCTATGAATATATCTATCAATCTATATATCAATCAATCTATTATTCTATCTATTAATCTATCTATTTATCTATCTATCTATCTAACTATCTATTTATCTATATATCTGTCTATCTATCTATCTATCTTTTTATATATTTGACTATATATCTATCTATCTATGTCTCTATTTATCTATCTATTTGTCTATCTATTTATCTATCTATCTATCTTTCTTTCTTTCTATCTTTCAATTTGTGTAGCAATCTATCTAACTAACGATATATCAATCTATGTATGAATTTATTTATATAACTATCTATATATCTATCTATGTATTTGTCTATCAATCTGTCTATCTATTTATTTGTCTTTCTCTCAATTTGTGTCAATCTGTTTGTCTACCTACTAGATTGACTGTATGCCTCCCTGATTGTTTGTTTATCAATTGTTTTTTTATTTGTGTTCCTATCTATTTATTTGTCTATTTTTTTTTCTCTCTATGTCTATATATCAATGTGTCTTTTTATCTATTTATCTATATGTCTATATATACGCCTCTCTATCAATATATATATATATATATATATATATATATATATCTTTCTACTTGTCTATCTATTTGTCTAACTATCTTCTATCTATCTCTCCATCTATCAATCTATCTATCTAACTATCTATTTACCTATTTGTATATCTATATGTCTGTTATCTATATATCTATTTGTCTATATATCTATCTATCTATTTATTTATCTATCTATAAATCTTTCTATCTATATTTCTGTCTATGTATTTGTCTATCTTTTTGGCTATCTTTTTGTTTATATATCTATCTTTCTATTTATCGATCTATCTATCTGTGTTTATCTATCAATCAATTTATCTATCAATCAATTTATCTATCTATCCATTTAAAATTCTATTTATATATCTATCTATCCATCTGTCTATATATATTTGTATCTATCTGTCTTTCTGTCTATATATCTATCCATATATATATATATATATATATATCTATCTATCTTTCTTTCTTTCTATACTGTCTATATCTTTATATCTATATATCTACCTATATGTTTATCTATCTATATATCTATTAGTCTATCTATCTGTCTATCTATTTATCTATCTATGTATTTGTTTATCTACCTGTCTATCTGTCTATCTATTGTCTATCTATCTATCTATCAATATTTCTGTCTATTTACCTATCTATCTATATGTCTATTTCACTATAAAAAAATATTTGTTTAGCTATAGAATTTAGCTAGGGAAATAATCCCAAGTTAATTAGCAAAGCATTAGCTAGGGAATATTAAGAGATGTTTGATTTTATATTGAATTATAAATTATCACTGGATTTGTGATAGATTAGTTTTGGAAATTTTTGATTGAAAATTGTCCCTAGCTAATATTATCATAAATATCCACGTAGGGGATTATGGGCATTTTAGCAATGATTTTAGAAATAGATTTCCCTTGCTAATTAATTAAAGATAAAATCACTCGCTAAATAATATTCTGAATTTTTTCTTAATGATTTTATATTTAATTACTAGTGATTTTTCCTTAAATGATAATTTTCACAAAATATATGCCTTTAGCTATGAATTTTTTTTCTAGCTATTTTGGCTTGGGATAATTTTCATCGCAAATATTTAATGATTTATTTTTTTTGTATATTATTTGTTTTAATATTTTATGTAATTTCGTATAATAAAGGTATGTCATGGTTTATGGATGAGCAATCCTTTAAAACGACATTCTTCTCATATAATTATAAAAACTAGATATTATAAATATATAATTTATATTAATATAGGCTAAAAAAACTATTATTATGATTATAAAATTTTTAAAAAATTATACAAAATATTTTTCCAAAAAATTTAATTATGATATTTAAATATTTGTATTTAAAAAACATTAAATAATTAATTATATAATTATAATCATTTTTTATGATATTTTAATTAATAAATAAACATATATAAAATTTACTACTAATAAAAAGCTAAAATATTTAATTGTATGATTAAAATAAAAAAAAATTATAAAAATATCTGAATTAACGAATAAACAAGTTAATATTTATATTTTTTAAAATAAAAAATATTTTTATGATTATAGAAATTTTTTAAAAAAATATTTACTAGAAGATTTTAAATTTTTGAATTATAAAAAAATTGAAAATTTTCTAAAATTAAAAAAAAATTGATATTTAAAGATAAATACATAGATATTTTAATTACATCAAAAAAAATCTTGATGATTAAAAAAATAAATATGTCAGTGTGGTTATTAAAAGAACACTTCAAGTATTTTTTTCGGATTTTAAAAGAGTTATTTAAAATATTACTAATGAAATGTCTTTGTCCTTATCCTAAAAACACTTAAAATTTTTTTTATCCCTATAAACACTTTTGAAAACTACTACCAAACTGACCTTAAGTTGATTTGAATTTAAATTTTATTTTTTGTCCCTACTGAAATTTATAAGAATTAAGCAATTGAATAAGATCTTTTCTATTAAGTTATAATATTTCATTTTTATTAAAATAAAATAATTATAACTTTTTTTATTATTCTTCTCACTTTAAGTAATTTTTAGAATTTTATAAATTATACTTTTATATCAAATAATATGAAATTTAATGCCTATATAATTATATCATATTATATTCATAAACAATAAATTGAATTCATAAAAATTTATAACCATAATTTGTATGTGTGTGTGGTGTGTATGAAATACTTTATTATAATATTTTTATTTTTTATTTATGAAATAATATCATTTATGGTTAAATAAAAATCTATTTCTTTTTTTTATTTATATTATTTAATTTTTATAATTTTAGTTTTCTTTTATATATTTGTCTCTCTTTTTTTATATATTTACATTCATTTTTTTATTTATAGTTTCCGTGATAATATAAACATACTAAGGCGTTCAAGCACTTAAACCTTTTTATCTATCTTTGTGAAGAGGAAGAGAGGAGAAGTGAAACGGGACTACATGAGCATCTGCAACTGATAATTTTACCTCTTCTTGTTACCAAGTAAGATTAACAATGTTCTTCTCCTTCAGAATACTAATTACATTTCTATCTTTCTCTCAATTTGTTTTCCACTGGCAGAGTTTGGTTGATACAGATTAATTGGTTTTAATTTTTTTTTTCATTTTTCCCTCAATTTTTTTCTTCTTTTTTATATTTTAACATCACTTATATAATTTTGACTCTTCACTATGAGTGAAACAACATATGGTTAGTGTAAACTTTGTTCTTTTAATGATTAATTTTTTTGGGTTTTATGGATTTCAAATACAAAATGTATGCTTATTGTTTTCTACTTCTATAACTTAAGAAAAAAAAGGTATGCATATTGTTTTGTGCTTCTGTAACTTAAGACAAAAAACACAATGAGAGATCAAATTTAACTTTTCTAGAGTTAAATTTGATCTATTTGGTATTAATGATAAAATATGAACCGCATATGCCATTCTATGCTAGATCTTGTAGTTTCAAAACAAAGTAACTCAAGTTCATCAACTGATTCTAATGTGATGTATCTGTTTCACTTGAATATCATTACGATGCAGGTTGTTGGTGTATAATTTGTCATTAACTGACAATCTAGTTTCTGATTCCCAAAAAATCATAGTTTCTTTATTTATGAATGATTATCATGTGGTTCATCTGGCTTTACATTCGAGTTTATGTTAGAAGAATATAAGCATTTCTTTGAAACTAATCTTATTTGTTTTGGATTTTAGAATTGGTTTTAGTCTTGATGGTATCATATCTGCATTTTCTTTTTCTTCTCAGCTGATCACTACTATATTTTTCATTGAGTTTTATTTCTAATTTGGAATTTGAATTCTACAAATTTAGCTATTCTTTTTTTTTAATCTCAATTGGTCCTATGATTCTATGCATCTTTTTTTAGACTTGCACCGTAATATTCAAAATTTGATTTGATCATCTTTTTTCATTTTTTTTATTTTTGCTTTTTCCTGGATCTGCACCAAAAGCTTAATATTCTCATTTGCTATAAGTATAAATGAATATAGAAAAACTTATTGAAATAAGATGAAGTACATATAATTGTAGAATATGAATGTAAATACACCCATAGAGTATGTTGTGCTCCAACTATCACCTAAATCATCATTGTTTGATTTTTTATCTATAATAATGAAATATCTTCTACATGTGCATATATAATCTTTCTCAATCTTTCTTTATCTTCCTTTCTCTCTAGACATATATGTATGTATATATTCATTGATTTTTTGTTCATCGTAGGGGTTCTTTGTTCATCAAGAGCAATGGAAAGACAGAGAAGCTTGATACTAGTCTTTCAAAGTCATTTGTGAGTCAGTTGAAAGTCGTAAAATCACTGAGAGGTCTTGCAGGCTCTTCAATCAAGATCAAATCAGATCAATTCTAAGATCATGAAACTTGCTTTACCAAAGGAACACTCAAGAGGTTACAAACAAGACCCACCAATTGTTTTTCTAACTAAAGTTGATTGCCACTTTTTCATTTGAAGGTTCATGTAGTTTGCCAGTGCACCTAAAGTTTTGGAAACTTTTTATGCATTTGATGAGGAGATGTCCTAGCTGGAAGTAGCCTAGAGAATTTACTCTTAGGTAGTATTATTTTTTTAATAGAATCTACTTTTTAAAGAGAAAATGATTTGAAATTTAATTAACATGGTAAGTCTCATGGAGTTCTTAACTTTGTATTTAGGGAGCTGGAGAACATTCTTCAGGTACCTTTCTCACATCTCTCCTCAAAATACACACACTATTGTACTCTACTTTATATTCAAGCTCAACTGATAGATTCAATTCCGTTTTTAATGATAGTCCATTGATATTGACTACTTTGCCTAAATTAAAATTAAAATAGATCATGTTTTGATGTGATGATACATTTATTCGCTCAAAAGCAATAAGTCTCGTGTTCAAGACAATTATATATAACCTATTTGATATATCAATGGTAAGGTTTTTGAGAGATATATGTATATACCTTTTTCTAACCTTATGTTCGCCAAGAAACTTGTGCATTGAGTACTCATACGTGTTTACACAAACCAAGCTCAATTGATTGATTAAATGCCATTTTTTATTATAGTTATCAATATTTGCTTAAATTGAATTGACGTTAACATAGATTATATGTATGTATATAGATATATATATATATGTGTATAGATATAAAGATATATATTTACAAATGTATATGATATGTATATATGTACGTATATAGATATATATATATATATATGTGTGTGTGTGTGTGTGTGTGTGTGTGTGTAAATATATATATGTGTATATTAAATATATATATATATATATATGTGTGTGTGTGTGTGTGTGTGTGTGTGTGTGTGTGTGTGTGTGTGTGTGTGTGTGTAAATATATATATGTGTATATTAAATATATATATATGTGTGTGTGTGTGTGTAGATACATATATATGTGTGTGTGTGTGTGTGTGTGTGTGTGTGTGTGTGTGTGTGTAGAGATATACATGTGTATATAGACATATATATGTGTATATAGACATACATGTATATATATATATATGTATGTTTGTATGTATGGATGTATGTATGTATGTATGCATATAGATATATGTGTGTGTGTGTGTGTGTGTGTGTGTAATTGGGTGGTATCTGACCCAGGGCAATATATCTAAAACACAAGAGGAATTAATTCTTTGCCAAACAAATGATAATATTGATAGCTAGTTAGGAATTAGGATCGAACTCGCAATATTCAAGTAGTTGTGAATTCAATACCCTACCAACCAAACCACCCTGTCGTTATTAGTTGCAATTATATTTTGATTATAAAGCATTTGCATATAATTGAAGCCTAATTTAGATTAAATTTTAAGTCATATCATGAATTTATGAATCAAGTTATTTAGAAATTTAAAAGTTATATGACTAATATATATTATATAATGATTTTGTTTAATGATGTTTTTTTGAGATAATTATATTTTTATTTTTTAATAGATTATATTTTATTGTGATACATCAATAGTAATATGATCAGAAATACTTAATTAAATTTGATTTCTCATAGAAGGATGAGAGATCAAATTATTGTGGTTGAAATATATGGGTTCTATTTTGATTGTTCTAAAAATATTATTAAAAAAACATTATATATAAACTTTTATACATTTATATAATAGAATGACAATAAAAAATAAATATCCATACTTTAATAAATATAAATGTATAACATTATATATAAACATGATATGCTTAGATAAACATATAATATTATATATAAATATTTATACATTTGTATAAATGTTTATAAACATTTTTACAATATTTACATAATACTATCCATTTATATAATAGTTTATATAACATTTATATAACATTTAAATAACATATAAAATATGTATACATATTTTAAACATTTATATAACATATATATTTTTATATAAATATATAATATTTATCATGTTTATATAAATGTGATATATATATACTATATAATATTTATAAAAGTTTTACATATATATATTTCACTACAAGAAAATATTCGTTTAACTAAGGAATTTTAGCTAGGGATTAATCCCTAGCTAAATAACAAGGGATTAGCTAGGGAATAACAAGAAATTTATGATTTTTCAATGAAATAAAAATTTGAAATGGATTAGCGACAGAATATTGCCCTAAATTCCGCTCAAGAAAAGCGGGGATATTAGCTACGGATTTAGTGATGGTAATTTCCTAGCTAATAAATCTGGAATATGCCGATGAATTTAGCGACGGAATTTTCATAGCTAATAAAACTCGGAATATAGCGATATTTTTAGCGAAGGAATTTCTCTAGCTAATAAAATCTATAATATAGTGACGGATTTAATGATGGATTTAGCGATGCATTTCTCTAGCTAATAAAATTTGGAATATAACGACGGATTTAGTAATAGAATTTTCCTAGCTAATAAAATCTGAAATATAGCGACTGATTTAGCGACAAAATTTCTCTAGCTAATTACCGCCAAATTATAGGGATAGATTTTAGTGATGGAATTTCCCAAGCTAATTACATCCAAAATATAGCAACGGATTTAGCGGAAAAATTTTCCTAGCTAATTACATCGGGAATACAGCGATAGATTTAACGATGGAATTTTCCTAGTTAATTTCATCTGGAATACAGTCACGGATTTAGTGATGGAATTTTCCTAGCTAATTACATACGAAATATAGTGACGGATTTAGCGACGGAATTTCCCTAGACAATTTTAATTTTTTAATTTGTTTTAATTTATTATTAGTTTTTAATATTTTATTTAATTTTGATTATTTAATGTATGATAATGGTCTATAGATGAGAGATCTTTGAAAAATACATCCTCCTCGTAAAATTATAAAAAAAGAATATTATAAATAAATAATTATAAAAATATAAAAATACAAAATAGTTATATTAACAAGGACTAAAATAACTATTTTTATGATGTATAATTTTTAAAAAAAGTATACAAAAAAATTTTCTGAAATTTTTAATTAAAAATTTTGTATTAATGTAACATTAAATAATTAATTTAAGTATAATAATTTTTTATGATATCTTAAAAATTAAATTAACATACATTAAAATTTCTACTAATATAAATATAAAATAAGTCATTGTATGATTAAATAAAAAATATTTTCAAAAATATTTAAATTGACGAATAAACTAGTAAATACTAATATTATTATAAGTAAAAAAAAATTTTATGATGATAGAAAACTTTTAAAAAAATAATTAATACCAAATTTGAATAAATATATAGATGTTTGCCCCTACTAAATTTATAATAATTAAAAAATTGAGTAATATTTTTACTATTAGCTTTTAATATTCAGTATTTATTAAAATAATAAATATTACTTTGTTTAATTATCTTCTCACTTTAAGTAATTTTTTGATTTTTAAAAATTATTAATGATATCAAATAATATGAAATTTTATGCCTTTAAAATTATTTCATATTATCTTCATAAAAATTAATATGAAAATTTAAAAATTTATAATAATAAAATATATATATTTATATATTTTTTAACATTAAGAGTATTTTATAACTTTTAGAAGAGTGGCTAGAAGACAAATCATCATTTCATATATGTCTTATTATATAAAGTTTGTAAATTTTGTAGCTATTTGATATTTTTTTATAACTCTACACATATATTTTTTAAATTGTTTATATATTTATTGTTTAATTAATTTTATAATAAAAAATTATAAGGTGTTTGTTTTTCATGTGTACCTTGCTAAATGCACATGAATTTTATTGAAAAAATTTTGATAATAAACAAAAAAAATTAGTTTTTTTGTATTATATATATATATATATATATATATATTGTTTATTTAATGTTTTTATAATTAACAATTTTAATTTTTTGGTAATATATATAATCACTCGTTGTCGAGATGCGAGATAAAACTCTAACAAGCAAAGCGGCTATGTTCCCTGCAATCCACCTCTATCTCTCAACACGGACGCATCAAAACCTAAGCAAAGAGTAATATAAGAGAGATTTCTTATTGATTTTAGGTACGTTTTCTACCCTATTTCTTCATCGATTATCTTGGTGCAAAAGTGTGTGTTTTGATTCTGTTATTTTTTATTCTGAAATTCTTCTTCGTTAATCACCATGGTAAGCTTGGATTGCTTATATAAACTTATTCGTATATATACTTCATGCATTTGTGATATAATGCGTTCTCATTGTGTAGATGTTGATGGTGCACATTAGGTATGATCACTTGATATCTACATCAAAATACATAATTATATATATATATATAATATACATAAACAGTATACATAAACAGTATACATAAACAGTATACATAAATATAAATGTATTTTATATATGTGTATTTAAACATAACTATCCTTAAATATGCATGTGTGATATAATTCAAATTTCTTATATAAGTGTATTTTACTATATCTATAACTATAAAAATAGTATACATAAAAAAATCTATATATAAATATAACAACATATATTTAATACATACATACATATATATATATATATAGGTATATAACTATATATAAATGTATTTAAAAATATGTATATCAACATATTACTATATATAAATGTATTTATCTACATGAAAACCAATACATAGCCATATGTCTAAATATATATAATTACATCAAAATCTATATATAACTACATCTACAAAATGTATAACAACGTGCTTCAGAAACATAATATCCATTCATATCATTTATCTCATTCATACATAATTTTTTTGGATGTTGTATAAATCTTTATCATTTTCCCATATATTTTAGGAACTTAAATATAATTCTTTCAACCTTAAATGTAATTTTATTATATTTTTATTTGTTTGTATAATCATTATGATTTAATATGGTTAGGGTTTGTATTTTTGTTTCACATAATATTATTTAATTAAAATTGATTTCAAATAAAATGTTCATATGTTAAAATTCAAGTTGTAAATTTAAAAACAAATAACAATATCTTCATGTAATAAATATTATAAAAAAATTCTAAAATATTTATGTGATGTAGTTTCAATTTACAAAGATAAAACTTTAAAATTAAAATTTATTTACAAAATAAAATTTCCACCTCATAATATGCAATATGTTATATTTATTATAAAATTAACAATGGTTGAAATGTATTTATTAATTACAAAAAAAAACATTGTAATGTATAAAATTTAAAATAAAATTTAAAATAAAATATAATAATAATTATTTAAAAAAAAAATTCATATAATTATATGATCATTAATATATCTTGAATAAAATAAAAAAAAATTACTTGTAGAAAAATATACTCATGTATTTATATGATAATCTGTTTTGTTTGAACATAATTAAAGAAATAATTGATTTATTACAAAACATTAAAGTCATGTATTTATATGCACTACATTATATTTGTTTGAATTTTAAAGTTTCTAAAAATTTATTAAACACAATAAATAATAGTTAGAAATTTATCATAGACATTAATATCTTAATAAAAAAATTATTTAGAAAAACAAAAACAAAATTATTTATTTATGAACTATATTTTCATTTTTAACATAATTGTAAAACTAAAATAATTTATTTATATAAGTATAATGATAGTTATTTTAATATAAATATTAAAAAACAACTATTTGAATAAACTAGGAGCTCATATATATAATTCATAATTTCATTTTACGTATTAATATGCTTCACACACACACACACACGCACGCACACACATACAGAGAGACACAAGTTATGGCATATTCTCATCGGTATGATTTTGTGTTCTAGAGACAAAATATACAATCATGTCAATTACTAATGTTACAAAAATCTAAAGCAAGAAAGAGACTGAATCCATAACTCACCCCTTGAGTCATGACTTTGTGTTACATATACAAAAAGATAAATCTGTGACATTCCTAAAAGTTGTGAATTTCAATTTAAATTTAACACTTAGTCATTTGATTATAAAAGTGCAAAACATGAGATTTAGGATTTATGGTTTTTGGGTTAGGGTTATAGTTTATGATTTAAGGTTTACGATTTAAAGTTTAGGGTTCATTGTTTTTTTTTTGTTTTTTTGGAAAATACACACTTTATTTATCATTTAGTCACACAACTTATAAGAGACTAAAAAGCTGACTAATTTAGGCCAGCCCACCAAATCCTATGCACCTTAAATATTCAATGCATAAAAAACATAAAAAAACATAATGCCTAATAATTCCAAGCGTATGAATACAACTAAAATCACCTGCCATTCTGGGACTTCAGAGTTGGCATTGAGTCATTATGCGCATTGCGTCCTTTCCATTCGGAATTTTCAAAGCCTTTTGGAAGAACCTGAATGATGCATCATATTAAAACTATGCAAATATAAAATTGTGCATGTGTGTGACATGCAACATTAAGCATTTGCCTATGTCATTGCTATGCAATGGAATACATGTAAAACTGAATACCCATAAATCCACAAGTCCATATCTACGGCACTTTGTCAATTAATTCTCACCTCTGAATTCCACATTCTTTTGCTCCAATGATCTTCAAAAGAGTATCTCTTGGGTTAGAATGCTTCCTCCTCGAACTCCAAGAAGTGGCAGTATGTTGCACCTACAAAAAATCAAAAAATATGTATGCATCGGTGTGCAAGTGTGATGGGGTCCATCTCATAGTCTAATTATCTATGCGTACAACCAAGATAGAATACAAGTAAAATTACAAAATGCTATAAAGATGAGTCTTCTTCTCCTGAGAGTGTAGCATCGCCTAATGTGTATTTACAAAATGCATTAGTGGGCTCCACTTAAAGATACTCATGGGTCTAGTTGCCCTCATTGCATGCTACATAGAGAACAGATAAGATTGTGTGTGTGAGTATGTCATGATCCATCTCTACAAGTACATGGTGCATAGAAAGTCCAAAATACAAATAAGACTACAAGCATAAACTACAAGTTTGAATCTTTCACTCTAGTGTGGCAGGTCTGGACTCCATTGCTTACTCGCCCTGCTTGGTGATGCTTCGGATTTTGACGGCTCTCCAATTAATCATGGATTACACGCTACTCCTGTTGGGCGACGGTTGGGTGGCCCTCTATGCTGCCTGATAGGGCTAGTGGGACCCACTCCTAGATACTTGTGGGTTTACTCCCGACCACTTTACTTGGTCTCGTCAGTTTTTTGAATGTTATCATTGCAGCTTGCTCATGAGGCCCTTTACAAGCTGGTGGCCCATACTTTTTGCTACTTCCAGGACTTGCTAGCCCCTCTAAATGCTACACCAAAATGGACAAGAATATTTGCACCTGTGTACTGTGGTCCGTCGCTATGTGTGTGTGGAGCAGCAGTATCAGGGTTTAGGAGTTTAGTAATTTAAGTATTTATATATTTTCTGGTTTATTGGTTTTATTTAAATAATTAAATTACAAAAAAATTATTTTTATGATTTTTTCTCAATTTCAAGGTTATAACCATTGAAAATATTATAATTTTTAATTTTTTTTCAAATGTTAATATAAAATTTAATTATAATAATCATAAAAATTAAATATCATGTAAATTCAAAATAAATAATTTTATTGATCGATATTATAATACTGATCATAAAATAGATTAATAAACTTTTATTAACAAGATAGATATTAATTAAAATATATTTTCAAAACCTAAATGATTCAAATTCAAAGTAAAATATAATACTAAATAATAATTTTTTATTTTTAAATTTTTGATTCTTTTTATAAGCTTATAAATTATTTTTGATGAAGATAAATTTATTTAAATTATATTTGTCTCATTCATAATTTATTTTGTAATTAATATTTCTATAAAAATAAACTAATAAATAATTAAAATGAATATTAAAATTATAATGAATACAAATAAAAATGAGATTTATGATTAATTATTTATGGTATCCCGGTTTAATGGTTTAAATATTTAAAAGTTTAGGAGTTTTGTAATTGCAGTGTTTAGATATTTAGTAGTTTATATATTTTATTTAAATAATGAAATAACAAAAAAATTATTTTTCAAATTTATTATCAATTTTCAAGGTTATATCATTTATAAATGTAATAATTTTTAATTTTTTTTCAAATGTGAATACAATATTTATTTATAATAAACTTAATAATTATATATCATGTAAATTAAAAATAAAAAATTTTATTGATAGGTATTAATAAACTAAATATAAATATAAATATAATAATTATCAAAAAATAAATTAATAAACTATTATTTATTGATAGATATTTATATTTTATTTATAAATACTTAAACCTTTAAAGATGGTTTAAATGTTTAAGTATTTAAGAGTTTTGGGGTTTAGGAGTTTAATGATTTAAGCTTTTAGGCATTTAGTAGTTTATAGGTTTTATATAAACAATAAAATAACAAAAAATTTATTTATGTGATTTTATCTCATTTTCAAAGATGATAATCTTTAAAAATATAATAATTTTTAAATTACTTTCAAATGTAAATATAATATTTGATTATAATAATCTTTATAATTATATATCATGTAAATTCAATATATACAATTTTATTGATAAATATTTAAATAATGATCAAAAAATAAATTAATAATATATTATTAATAAGATAGATATCAATTAAAATATAAATACAAAACCTAAAATGATTCAGAAGCAAAGCAAAATATATTACTATATAATAAATTTTTGTTTTAAAATTTTTATTCTTTTAAAAAGTTTATCTATAATTTTTTGATGGAAAATAATTTATATAAATTATTTGTCTAGCTCAATTTATTTTATAATTAATATTTATATATAAATAAACAAATAAATAATTAAAATGAATATTTAAAATTATAATGAAAAAAATAAGATTTATTATTTATTATTTATTATTTAGGGATACTATTCTGATTTAAATTAGATCTGTCTCACTAATAATTTATTTTGTAATTAATATTTCTATAAAAATAAACTGATAAATAATTAAAAAAAATATTTAAAATTATACTGAATAAAAATTAAAATGAGATTTATAATTTGTTATTACTGTATACCAGTTTAATGTTTTAAGTATTTAGAGGTTTTTTCATTTAGGATTTTAGCAAATTATGTTTTTAGGCTTTTAGTGGTTTATACATTTTATTTAAAAAAATAAAATATCAAAAAAAAAATTCTATAATCTTTTCTCATTTTCATAGATTATAACCTTTGAAAATATAATAATATTTAAAATTTTTTGAAATGTGAATACAATACTTAGTTTTAATAATATTAATAATTATATATCATATAAATTCAATAAACAATTTTATTGATATATATTATAATAATGATCAAAATTAAATTTATAAACTATTGATATTTAAGATAGATATTAATTAAAAAATAATTACAAAACCCAAATTGATTCAAAATTATTGAAAATTATATTTTTTGATAACAATTTTTAATTTTTAAATTTTTATTTCTTTTATAAGCATATATATTTTTTAAATTATATTTGTCTCACTCATAATTTATTTTGTAATTAATATTTCTATAAAAATATATAATTAAAATG
This sequence comes from Sapria himalayana, assembly GCA_029783825.1. Classification (NCBI taxonomy): domain Eukaryota; kingdom Viridiplantae; phylum Streptophyta; class Magnoliopsida; order Malpighiales; family Rafflesiaceae; genus Sapria; species Sapria himalayana. The sequence continues at coordinate 30,351 of JAREIK010006495.1, forward strand.
AATATTTAAAATTATAATAAATAGAATTAAAAATTAGTTGTATTAATTATTAAGTAGTATATAGCGGTTTAATGGTTTATGTATTTTGCCATTACGAGGTTTAGGAGTTTACTGATTTAACTATGTAAGCATTTAGTCGTTTATAGGTGTTATTAAAAAAATATCAAAATATTTATTTTTTTTATTTTTTGATATTTTTGAAGGTTATAACCTTCGAAAATATAATAATTTTTAAATTGTTTTCAAAAGTGAATACTATATTTAGTTATAATAATCATTATATTTATACATCATATAAATTCAAAAAAATATTTTTATTGGTAAATATTCTAATAATGATTAAAGAATAAATTAATAATCTATTATTAATAATATAGATATCAATTTAAATATAATTACAATACCTAAAATGATTCAGAAATAAAGCAAAATATATTAGTATATAATATTTTTTTGTTTTGAATTTTTTTTCTTTTAAAAAGTTTATCTATATTTTTTTATGATAAATAATTATATAAATTATATTTGTCTAACTCAATTTATTCTGTAATTAATAATTATATAAAAATAAACGAATAAATAAGTAAGATGAATATTTTAAATTATAAAGAAAAAAATAATATTGAGATTTATTATTTATTATTTAGGGTATACCAGTTTAAAATGATTATCTATTTAGGGTTTTCTAGATTTAGGAGTTATTGATTTAAGTAGGCATTTACTAGTTTATAGCATTTATTTAAACAATGAAATAACAAAAAAATTATTTTTGTTATTTATTCACATTTTCAAAGGTTATAACATTTGAAAAAATAATAATTTTAAAATTTTTTTAAATTGTGAATAAAATATATAGTGATAATAATCATTTTAATTATATATAATATAAACTAATTATAAATAATTTTATTGATAGATATGATATCAATTATCAAAAAATAAATTAATAAACTATTATTAATATGATAGATATAAATTAAAATATAATTACAAAACCTAAAATGATTCAAAATCAATGAAAAATTTATTACTAAATAATAATTTTTTGTTTTTAAATTTTTACTTCTTTTTATAAGATTATTTTTTTTATTAAAAGTAAATTATTAATATTATATTTGTCTGACTAATTATTTATTTTGTAATTGATATTTATATAAAAGATAAACTAATAAATATTTAAAATTAATATTTGAAATGAATATTTAAAATTATAATGAATACAAATTAAAATGAGATTTAAGATTTATTATTGCTGTATATTTAATTTATTTTTTGATAATCTTTTTTTATAACCAAATTTTTTTCTTTATTAATATTTTCATGTAAGTGCATGAAAGGAAATATTAAAAGGCTGAGGATGCAGCAGTAGCACAAAAACGGAGGTCTCGCTGACCGGACACCGGGCCAAAATTGTAGCAGAGCTTAACCCATCTCATTATATGACCCGCTACGATTAAAAGAACCTAGAGAAATTTTAATATAAAATGTTTGGTAATTTTATTTTTGGGTGGTTGTTTTTTGGACCCGTGGAACTGTTCATCATATCTCTCTCTTCTCTCTGTGCGCTTTATCACGACTATTCTATGTGTTGCATACTATAAGACATTTTTGTTGCTTTAATCTGTAACGCAAAAGCATTTTCTGGTGGATTTAGCTAGTCTTACTGAGTGACTAGCAAATCACGTTATTTTTTGTGATTATTTATCGTTTTTTTGATTATATCATGGATGGTTGCTGAATTGGGATATATATATTGCTTGTTTCTGTTGTTTCTATGTTTCTGTATCTCAATCTAACTACCGTGGAAGCATAATTGCACAACAATTATATATGGTATACCAGTTTATTGGATCGATTGTTTAGGGGTTTTGTCATTTAGGAGTTTAGCAATTTTTGTTTTTAGGCATTTAGTGGTATATAGGTTTTATTTATATAATAAAAATTATTTTTTTATGATTTTTTTAGATTTTCAAAGGTTATAACCTTTGAAAATAAAATAATTTTTAAAATCTTTTGAAATGTGAATACCATGTATAATTATATTAATCTTACTAATTATATATAATATAAATTCAATATAAATAATTTTAATGATAGATATTATAATAATGATCAAAAATTAAATTAATAAACTATTATTAATAATATAAATATTAATTAAAATATATTTTAATAAATGATTCAAAATCAAATAAAAATATATTACTAAATTATAATATTTAATTTTTAAATTTTTCCATCTTTTTATAAGCTTATATTTTTTTATGATTAAAAATAAATTTTATAAATAATATATGTCTCACTCGAAATTTATTTTGTAATTTATTTTTCTAAAAAATTAAAATATAAATAATTAAAATGAATATTTAAAATTATAATAAATAGAAATAAAAATAAGATTTATAATTTATTAAGTAGTATACAACTATTATAAGGTTTATGTATTTAGGGGTTTCGGGTTTTATGAGCAACTGATTTTAAGTAAGTAAACATTTAGCGGTCTATATGTTTTATTTAAAAAAGAAATAACAAAAAATTTATTTTTTGTATTCTTTTTCATTTTTTAAGATTAAAATCTTTGAAAATATAATAATTTTTAAATTTTTTTGAAAAGTGAATACAAGATTTATTTATAATAATCATAATAATTATATATCATATAAATTCAATATAAACAATTTTATTAATAGATATTCTAATAATTATCAAAAAATAAATTAAAAATCTATTATGAATAAGATTGATATTACTTAAAATATAATTTTAAAACCTAAAATGATTCAAAAGTAAAGCAAGATATATTACATAATAATAATTATTCATTTTTAAATTTTTATTCTTTTTATAAGCTTATCTATTTTTTTATGAAAAATAATTTTTATAAATTATATTTTTAACTCATAATTTTTTTTATAATTAATATATTTATATAAATAAAAAACTTAACAATCGAAATGAATTTTTTAAATTATAATGAAAAAAAATAAAAATGAGTTTTATTAATTATTATTTAGGGTATACCAGTTTAAAGGATTATCTATATAGGGGTATTGCCATTTTGTAGTTTAGTGATTTAAGTGTTTAGGCATTTAGTGATTTATAGGTTTTATTTAAACAATGAAATAACAAAAAAAATATTTTTTTTATTTTTTCATATGTTCAAAGGTTATAATCTTTGAAAATATAAAAATTTTAAAACTTTTTTCGAAAGTGAATACAATATTTAGTTATAATAATTATTAAATTTATATATGATATAAATTCAATATAAATATTCTTATTGATAAATATTCTTATAATGATCAAAAAATAAATTAATAATCTATTATTAATAAGATAGATATAAATTAAAATATAATTACAAAACCTAAAATGATTCATAAGCTAAGCAAAATATATTACTATATAATAATTTTTTGTTTTGAAATTTTTTTTTATTTTAAAAGTTTATCTATAATTTTTTGATGAAAAATAATTTATATAAATTATTTTTGTCTAGCTCAATTTATTTTGTAATTAATATTTATATATAAATAAACAAATAAATAATTAAAATGAATACTTAAAATTATAATTAAAAAATGAGATTTATTATTTATTATTTAGTAATAATATTTTAATTTTAATTAGATCTGTCTCACTAATAATTTATTTTGTAATCAATATTTCTATAAAAATAAACTGATAAAAAATTATAATAAAAATTTAAAATTATACTGAATAAAAATTAAAATGAGATTTATGATTTATTATTAATGTATACAAGTTTAATGATTTAAGTATTTAAAGGTTTTGTCATTAGGATTTTAGCGATTTATGTTTTTATGCTTTTAGTGGTTTAAAGGTTTTATTAAAAAAAATAAAATAACAAAAAAAATTTTTATAATTGTTTATCATTTTCATATGTTATAACATTTGAAAATATAATAATATTTAAAATTTTTAGAAATTTTAATACAATATTTTGTTAAAATAATATTAATAATTATATATCATATAAATTTAATATAAGTAATTTTATTGATAGATATTATAATAATGATCAAAAATTAAATTTATAAACTATTAATATTAAGATAGATATTAATTAAAAAATTTTTTACAAAACCCAAATTGATTCAAAATTAAAGTAACTTATATTACTTGATAATAATTTATAATTTTTAAATTTATACTTCTTTTATAAGCGTATATTTTAATTAGATAAATAATATATTATTTAAATTATATTTGTCCCACTCATAATTTATTTCGTAATAAATATTTCTAAATAAATACACTAATAAATAATTAAAATGAATATTTAAAAATATAATAAATAGCAATAAAAATCAGATCTATTAATTATTACGTAGTATTTACCGGTTTAATGGTTTATGTATTTAGGCATTACGGGGTTTAGGAGTTTACTGATTTAACTTTATATTCATTTAGTAGGGCAGCTCACGGGACTCGGAGATTAGCGACACGACCCGTAGTCTTGTCCCGAAAGAATCGGGAGTGAGAAAATCCATTGACATTACTTTTCCCGTAACATTCTGTCACGTATTTTTTGTTTTGGGATGGTTCCGGATCTTAATCAAAATCCATCCCGAGAACCGTCCCATCCTAAATATCCTATACTAGAACCAGGAATATATATATATATATATATATTGAAGATGCAACCAATTCCGCTACTGCCCATTCAATTCCGACGCACCTATTGCTGTTCCGACGGATTCTAGGCCGCCTCACGCCATTCCAGCCGTGTTCAGTTAGGTTCAGACCTTGTCCGTCGCACTTCTGGTTGCCTCCACCGTGTCCCATATGCCACTAGCCTTTTGGTTTGTTTTTCTGACGAGAATTGAGTGATTAATTATTATTATTATGTGTCTCAGTCAGTTTTGTTGAGTATTGGTTGTGGTGTTGTGGTTGGGCTGAATGAGTGGGCTGAATATGTTACAATCAGTTTTGTAGAGCTTGCTTGTTTGAAATATTTATATGTATTTATACTTAACATATCATATTAATTAATGGCAATGCAGATGGCACAATCCAGCGGTAAAAGAGAAATACAATAAATTGAAGATGATGACATCTCAAATGATCAAAGTATTGGTAAATCCAATTGTCATCCTTTCATGAACCCTCCAATTGTTACGACAGGTTCTTCAATTCCAATTGTAAAAGAAAGTAAAGGTACATCTGAACCTCAAGCTCATAAAAAGTATAAGTCTGCTGTTTGGTAAACTTATGAGATATTAGTTGATTCAGGGGGAAATGAAACTGGTAGGGCAGCTTGTATATGCTATAGGAAAGAATACTTGGCAAAAAGTGATCAAGGCACTTCTGGTTTGTGAAAATACTTGAGAAAGACTTGTAGGAAATTTCCACACAAAAAAGAATTAATAGAAGATCACAAAGGTAAAGACAAGTCACAATCTTTGTTGAGTTTCACTAAAGGTACTAGTTCAGAGGATAACAAATTAAATTGTTGGCAATTTGATCAACAACTAGTTAGGGTGGCTTTGGTGAAAATGATCATAAAAGATGAATTGCCTTTTTGTTTTGTTGAGAGGGATGAGTTTGAGGAGTTTTGTGAAGTTAGTGTGCCTCAATTTAAAATTCCATCTAGGAATCCCACACTGAGGGATTGTTTTTCTTTGTTTGTGAAGGAAAAGAAGAAATTATTTGATAACATATAATCTCTTTGTTCTAGAGTTTCATTGACTACCGACACTTGGACTAGCATTCAAAATTTGTCTTATATATGTTAGACTGTTCATTTCATTGATTCTCAATGGAATATGCATAAAAGGCTTTTGAACTTTTGTGTAATTAAAAGTCATTCTGGAGTTAATATTAGAAATGCTATTGAGTTTTGCATGAATGAATGGGGTTTGAGAAAGTTGGTGTGCATTACTGTTGCAATGCATCAAATAATGATGTTGCAGTTGAACAATTGAAAAAAAAACTTGTGAAGAAAAGTGTTGTACCTTTAAGAGGCAAGCATTTTCATATGAGATGTTGTGCTCATATACTAAACTTAATTGTCAGAGATGGCATTGCAATAGTTGAGGGTGCTATTCAAAAAATTAGAGGTGCGGTGAAATATGTGAGGACCAGTCCTAAAAGATTAGATATGTTTAAGTTATGTGTTGAAGAAGCAAACTTGACATATGGATCTTCATTACAATTAGATTATCCTACAAGATGGAATTCAACTTATTTGATGCTACAAACTGATATAAAATATAAAAAAGAATTTGATTAGTTGGAGGAGAAAGACAAAAGGTTTTTGAAGGAGTTTGGTTCAAACATTCCGACTGAGAGAGACTGAACAAACGCCAAAATTTTGGATCATTTCTTGAAAAATTTTTATGAGGTAACTTGTAAATTTTCTAGCTCATAATATCCAACCTCTAGCATTTATTTTCCTGAGAATATTCTAATTTTGAAAAAAAACTGAGCTTTGTGAAAATAGTAGAGATACAATGGTGTCTAAAATGGGTATGAAAATGAGGCATAAATTCAACAAATATTGGGGTTCTCTTCAGTCAACAAATATTGGGGTTCTCTTCAGTCAACAAATATTATGCTTTTTTTACCAGTAGTGTTGGATCCTAGATATAAGCTAAAATATCTGAAGGTAAAGTACACTTAGCATTATGGTGAGGAATTGGCTAAAAATTTGTGAAAATATTTATAAATCTTTTAAATGAGATGATGGATTATTATAAAGATTTAAATGAAGATGAATCAAAAGAAGATGATTTCTCTTCTTTTGTGTTGAAGAAAAATGATGATTTCTTTGATGGTAGTGATACTTATGTTGATGATTTCTTTTTGAATTGGAGAAAGAACAAGAAGTTATAGCTTTGGAAAAGTTGGATACGTACTTGGAGGACAAACTTGAAAAAAATAGAATTGATTTTGATCTTCTAAACTGGTGGAAGGTAAATGAGGTTAGGTATCCTTCTTTGGCAAATGTAGCAAGGGATGTATTTGCTATCCAAGCATCTACTGTGGCCTACAAATCTACATTTAGCACTAGGGGGAGAACTTTAGATAATTTAGAAGTTCTTTAACACCTATTATAGTTGAAGTTCTCATATGTCTACAAGATTGGTTGAGAAGCTCAAACAAAACTATTGAAATTGAAGAATTAGTTCAAGACCTTGATGATAATGAATCAGGTTAGTATACAAATCTTGTAAATTTTAATTTCACTTTTACTTATTTTATTCATTCAATTTAATAAAAATATGGTTCAATTACAATTTTTAGAGGGGTCTCAAGATCCAAATACTTTTCCAACTATAGTTGTCCAACTAATTTTGGAATGGGTGTATTATATTTTATCAGGTAATATTTTGTTTTTTTTATTACTCTTTCATCTAAAAAAATTTATGTCAACATGATTAACACGTTATCATCTTAGGTTGTCCTTCTACAGTGGAGGAAGAAAAGGGAGGAGTTGTAGAAGAGATAATTAATTGGGTTTGGATTTTCGTTGCTGTTCCGGGACGGACCTTTGAAATGATTATTATCATGGTTGTTATTAGTTGTTTTTTTTTTGTTATATTAAGCTGCCAAATTTTAGAAATTACTTAAGTAGTAATTTATGCTACCAATGTTTATGGTTATCTTTAGCTATTCCTTAATATTTTAAGTAATTGTTTAAAAAATGTAGTATTGCTATTATGGTTAACTTTCACTCGGCTTAACAAAACCAACTTGTGACAAAACAAAGAACCAAATTAATCACACAACTCGGTCCCATTCTATTTAACATTTCTATCCTTTTCTGCACATCAAAGCTTTTGACAAGGTAATGGAACTCGTTTGCGGTATTCAGCCTATTTGACAAAATAAAATTGGCCCAATTTGAGTTTGAAAGATACACAACTAAGGAATGATAAATGGTACAACAAAAAGTTTCGACATGAACTAACTTGGAGGGTTTGAAGAAAATAAATTTAAAAAAATGTTCGTACTCTGTTTCATCCCGGAACCGTTTTCTCCTACCTAAAATCCCCTATCTTCGTCCCATCCCATCTTGATATTTTCTACCTATGGGATGGGTCTGGATCTTCAAAAAAAAATCTCTGAACTGTGGGAAGGGATTGGAGATTTGTAATCCCCATCCCATCCTATGAGAACCCATAGCATTGAGTGGTTTATAGGTTTTATTTAAAAATTAAAATAACAAAAAATTTATTTTTATTATTTTTTGATATTTTCAAAGGTTATATTATAACCTTTGAAAATATAATAATTTTTAAATTTTTTTCTAATGCGAATACAAAATTTAAATATACTAATCATTATATTTATAAATTATATAAATTCAATATAAACAATTCTATTAATAAATATTCTAATAATAATCAAAAAATAAATTAATAATCCATTAATAATAAGATATATATTAATTAAAATATAATTATAAAACTTAAAATGATTCAAAAGCAAAGAAAAATATATTACTATATAATAATTTTTTGTTTTTGAAGTTTTTCTTCTTTTAATAAGTTTATCTATATTTTTTAATGAAAAATAATTTATATAAATTATATTTGTCTAACATATAATTTATTTTGTAATTAATATTTATAAATAAATAAAAAAATAAATAATTAAAAGGAATATTTAAAATTATAATGAAAAAAAATTAAATTTATTATTTATTATTTAGGGATACTATTTTAATTTAAATTAGATCCATCTCACTAATAATTTATTTTGTAATTAATATTCTAAAAAAATAAACTAATAAATAATTAAAATAAAAATTTAAAATTATACTAAATAAAAATTAAAATGAGATTTATGAATTATTATAAATGTATACCAATTTAATAGTTTATGTATTTAGATGGTTTGTCGTTAGGAGTTTAGCGATTTATGTTTTTTGGCTTTTAGTGGTTTATAGGTTTTATATAAAAAAATAAAATAACAAAAAAAATTTCTATAATTTGTTATCATTTTTATAGGTTATAACCTTTGAAAATATAATAATATTTACAATTTTTTGAAATGTGAATATAATATCTAGTTTTAATTTTATTAATAATTATATATCATATAAATTCAATATAAACAATTTTATTGATAGATAATATAATAATGATCAAAAATTAAATTAATAAATTATTAATAAAAAGATTAGTATTAATTAAAAAATATTTACAAAACACATATTGATTCAAAATTAAAGTAAAATATATTACTGCATAATAATTTTTAATTTTTAAATTTCTACTTCTTTTATAAGCGTATATTTTTTTTATTAAAAATAAATTAATTAAATTATATTTGTCGTACTCATACTTTATTTTGTAATAAATATTTCTATAAAAATAAACTTATAAATAATTAAAATGAATATTTAAAATTATAATAAATATAAATAAAAATTAGATTTATTAATTATTAAGTAGTATATAGTAGTTTAATGGTTTATTTATTTAGGCATTACGAGATTTAGGTGTTTAATGATTTTACTATGTATGAATTTAGTGGTTTATAGGATTTATTTAAGTTAAATATCTATTAAAATATAATTACAAAACCTAAAATGATTCAGAAACAATGTAAATATATTACTATATAATAATTTTTTGTTTTTAATTTTTTTCTACTTTTAATAAGTTTAACTATATTTTTTCGTTGAAAAATAATTTATATAAATTATATTTTTCTAACTTATAATTTATTTTGTATTTAATATTTATAAAAAAATAAACAAATAAATAATTAAAATGAATATTTAAAATTATAATGAAAAAAATAAAAATGAGATTTATTATTTATTATTTATGATATACCTGTTTAAAAAAATTTATCTATTTAGGGTTTTCGAGATTTAGAAGTTATTGATTTAAGTATTTAGGCATTTAATGGTTTATAGCTTTTATTTAAACAATGAAAAAACAAAAAATATATTTTTGATATTTTTTGAAATTTTCAAATGTCATAACATTTGAAAATATAATAATTTTAAAATTTTTTTAAAATATGAATACAATATTTAGTAATAAAAATTATTATAACTATATATAATATAAAATAAATATAGATAATTTTATTGATAAATATTATATCAATTATAAAAAAAATTAATAAACTATTATTAATATGATAGATATAAATTAAAATATAATTAAAAAACCTAAAATGATTCAAAATCAAAGTAAAATTTATTACTAAATAATAATTTTTTTTAGTTTTTGCATAATTTTATAAGCATGTATATTTTTTTGATGAAAAATATATTATTTAAATTATATTTATCACTCATAATTTATTTTGTAATTAATATTTCTATTAATTATTTAAATTATATTTAAGGTTTACGAGTTTAAAGGTTTAGGTATTTAGGGGCTTCGAGGTTTAAAAGTTTAGAGATTTATGTATTTAGGAATTTAATGGTTTATAAGTTTTATTTAAAAAATGATATATCAAAAAATTTATTTTTGTTATTTTTCTCATTTTTGAAGGTTATAACCTTTCAAAATATAACTATTTTTAAATTTATTTTATATGTGAATACTATATTTAGTTATGATAATCTTAATAATTATATATCATGTTAATTCACTATAAATAATTATATTGATAGATATTATATTAATGATGAACAAATAATTTAATAAACTATTATTAATAAGATAGATATTTTTTAAAATATATTTGCAAAACATAAATCTATTCAAAATCAAAGTAAAATAAAATACTAATTAATAATTTTTTTCAAGTTTTGCTTCTTTTTATAAGTTTATATTTTTTGTTATTAAAAGTAAATTATTTAAATTATATTTGTCTTCCATATAATTTATTTTTAATTTATAATTCTATAAAAATAAACTAATAAATAATTAACATGAATATTTAAAATTATTATGAATACAAATAAAATTTAGATTTTTTATTTATTATTCGTGATATACTAGTTTAATGGTTTAAGTATTTAAGTATTTTGGGGTTTAGTGATTTAAGTATTTAGGACTTTAGTGATTTATAGTTTTTGTTAAAAGAATGAACAAATAAAAAATTAAATTTTTGATTTTTTTTATTTTTGATGGTTATAACCTTTGTTAATATAATAATTTTTAATTTTTTTTAAATGTTAATATAATATTTAGTTATAATATTCTTAATAATTATATATAATGTAAACTAAATATAAATAATTTTATTAATACATATTATAATAATGATCAATAAAAAATTAATAAACTATTATTAATAAGAATGATATAAATTAAAATATAATTGCAAAAACTAAAACTATTCAAAATCAAAATAAAATATATTACAAAATAATAAATTTTTGTTTTTAAAATTTTGCTTCTTTTTATAAGCATATATTTTTTTTTATAAAAAATAAATTATTTAAAATAGATCCATCTCACTAATAATTTATTTTGCAATTAATATTTCTATAAAATAAACTGATAAATAATAAAATAAAAATTTAAAATTATACTTAAAAAAAATTAAAATGAGATTTATGATTTATTATTAATGTATACCAATTTAATAGTTTAGCTATTTTGAAGTTTTATCGTTTAGGAGTTTAGCGATATATTTGTTTTTAGGCATTTAGTGGTTTATAGGTTTTATTTAAACAATAAAATAACAAAAAAAAATTTGTAATTTTTTCTCATTTTCATAGGTTATAACTTTGAAAATATAATAATATTTAAGATTTTTTGAAATGCAAAAACAATATTTAGTTATAATAATTTTAATAATTAGATATCATATAGATTAAATATAAACAATTTTATTGATAGATCTTATAATAATGATCAAATATTAAATAAATAAACTATTAATAATAAGATTGATATTAATTAAAAAATATTTCTCCAACCAAAATTGATTCAAAGTAAAAAATATTACTATATAATAATTTTTAATTTTTAAATTTTTACTTGTTTTATAACCGTATATATTTTTTTTGATTAAAAATAAATTATTTAAATTATATTTTTCGCACTCATAATTTATTTTGTAAAAAATATTTCTATAAAAATAAACTTATAAATAATTAAAATGAATATTTAAATTAATAATAAATTGAAATAAAAATTAGATATCTTAATTATTAAGTAGCATATAGCGGTTTAATGGTTTATGTATTTAGGCATTACGGGCCTTAAAAGATTACTGATTTAACTTAGTGTGGATTTAGTGGTTTGTAGGTTTTATTTAAAAATTAAAATAACAAAATATATATTTTTATTATTTTTTGATATTTCCAAAGCTTATAACCTTTGGAAATATAATAATTTTTAAATTTTTTTCAAAAGTAAATTCAATATTTAGTTATAATAATCATTATATTTATATATCATATAAATTCAATATAAACAATATTATTGATAGATATTCAAAAAATGATAAAAAATAAATTAATAATCTATTATTAATAAGATAGATATGAATAAAAATTTAATAAAAAAACCTAAAATGATTAAGAAGAAATCAAAATATATTACTATATAATAATTTGTTGTATTGAAATTTCTTTTTCTTTTAAAAAGTTTATTCATATTTTTTTGATGAAAATGAATTTATATAAATTATATTTGTCTAACTCATAATTTATTTTTTAATTAATATTAATATAAAAATAAACTAAATAATTAAAATTAATATTTAAAATTATAATGAATAAAATAATATTGAGATTTATTCTTTATTATTTTGGGTATACCAGGCTAATTTAAATTAGATCTGTCTCACTAATAATTTATTTTTTAATTAATATTTCTATAAAAATAAACCGTTAAATAATTAAAATAAAAATTTAAAATTATACTGAATAAAAATTAAGATGAGATTTATGAATTATTATTAATGTATACCAGTTTTATATTTTAAGTATTTAGATGTTTTTTCGTTTATGATTTTAGCTATTTTTATTTTTAGGCATTTAGTGGTTTATTTGTTTTATTTAAACAATGAAATAACAAAAAATTTATTTTTGATATTTTTTCACATTTTCAAAGGTTATAAACTTTGAAAATATATAAATCTTAAAATTTTTTAAAAATGTGAATATAATATTTAGTAATAATAATCATTATAATTATATATAATATAAACTAAATATAAACAATTTTATTGATAGATATGATATCAATTATCAAAAAATAAATTAATATGCTATTATTAATATGATAGATATAAATTAAAATATAATTGCAAAACCTAAAAATATTCAAAATCCAAGTACAATTTATTACTAAATAATAATTTTTTTTATTTTTTGTTTCTTTGTATAAGCTCATATTTTTTTTTTGATGAAAAATAAATTATATAAATTATATTTTTATCACTCATAATTTATTTTGTAATTAATATTTTAATAAATTATTTAAATTATATTAAAGGTTTATGAGTTTAAAGCTTTAAGTAATTAGCGGCTTTTGTGTTTAGCAGTTTAGAGGTTTAAGTGTTTAGGGATTTAGTGGTTTATATATTTTATTTAAACAATGATATAACAAAAAAAATATTTTTATTATTTTTTTAATTTTTGAAGGTTACATAACATTTAGTGGTTACATAACAAAAAATTTATATAACATTTAGTGGTTTATAATAATTTTTAAATTTTTTTCAAATGAAAATGTAATATTATATTTATAATAATCTTAATAATTATTAGTCATTTAAATTCAATATAAATAATTACATTGCTAGATATTATAATAATGATCAAAAAAATGTATTAAACTATTATTAATAAGATAGATATTATTTAAAATATATTTGCAAAATCTAAATTTATTCAAAATCAAAGTAAAATATATTACATAATAATAATTTTTTTAATGTATTGCTTTTTTTATAACTTTATATTTTTGTTATTATAAATAAATTATTTAAATTAATTTGTATTACTCATAATTTATTTTGTAATTTATAATTCTATAATAATAAACTAATAAATAATTAAAATAATTATTTAAAATTATATAGAATTCAAATAAAATTGAGATTTGTTATTTATTTTTCAGGATATTCAGGTTTAATGATTTAAGTATTTAGGTGTTTTTGGGTTTAGGAGTTTAATGATTTAAGTGTTTAGACCTTTAGTGATTTATAGTTATTATCTAAAAAATTAAAAAACAAAAAATTCAATTTTTTGAATTTTTTTTAATTTTTGAAGGTTGTAACCTTTTAAAATATAATAATTTTAAATTTTTTTAAATGTGAATATAATATTTTGTTATAATAATCTTAATAATTATATTAAATGTAAACTAAATATAAATAATTTTATTAATAGATATTTTAATAATGATCAATAAATAAATTAATAAACTAATATTAATAAGAATTATATAAATTAAAATATAATTGTAGAATCTAAAATGATTCGAAATCAAAATAAGATATATAACTAAATAATAATTTTTTATTTTAAAAATTTTGCCTCATTTATAAGCACATATTTTTTTTTGATGAAAAATTAATTATTTAAATTATATCTGTCTCACTAATAATTTATTTTGTAATTAATATTTCTATAAAAATAAATTGATAAATTATTAAAATGAATATTTAAAATTATAATGAATACTAATAAAAAGAGATTTATTATTTAGGGTATACCTTTTTAATGGTTTAAGTTTTTTGTGGTTTTGGGGTTAAAAAGTTTATTGATTTATATGTTTGCACATTTCAGTGCTTATAGGTTTTATTTAATCAATGAAATAACAAAAAATTTATTTTTATGAATATTCATGATTTTCAAAGGTTATTACATTTGAAAATATAATAATTTTTTAATATTTCTAAAATATGAATGCAATAATTAGTTATAATAATCTTAAAATTATATTTGATGTAAATTTAATATAAAAAATTTATTAATATATATTATTATAATGATCGAAAATAAATTAATAAACTATTATTAATAAGATATATATTAATTAAAATATATTTGCAGAACCCAAAATAATTAGAAATCAAAGTAATTATATTACTAAATACAATTTTAAATTTTGAAATTTTATTTATTTTTATTAGCTTATTTTTTTTCATAAAAATAATATATTTAAATTATATTTCTCACTCATTATTTATTTTGTAATTAATATTTCTATAAAAATAAACTAAAAAATAATTAAAATGAATATTTAAAATTATAATGAATACAAATAAAAATGAAATTTATTATTTATTATTTAGGTTATATAAGTTTAATGGTTTAAGTATTTAGGGGGTTTTGGTGTTAAGGAGTCTAGATATTTAAATGATTAGGCATTTAGTGGTTTATAAGTATTAATTAAAAAATAAAATAATAAAAATTAATTTTGTGATTTTTTATTATTTTCGAAGGTTATAACCTACGAAAATATAATAATTTTAAAATTTTTTTCAAAAGTGAATTCAATATTTAGTTATAATAATTATTATATTTATATTTTATATAATTTAATATAAATAATTTTATTGATAAATATTTTAACAATGATAAAAAATAAATTAATTATCTATCATTAATAAGATAGATATCAATTAAAATATAATTACAAAACCTAAAATGATTCAGAAGTAAAGCAAAATATATTACTATATAATAAATTTTTGTTATGAAATTTTTTCTTCTTTTATAAGTTTATCTACATTTTTTGATGAAAAATAATTTATATAAATTATATTTGTCTAACTTATACTTTATATTGTTATTAATATTTAATAAAAATAAATGAATAAATAATTAAAATGAATATTTTAAATTAAATTAAAAAAATAATATTGAGATTTATTATTTATTATTTAGGGGATACCAGTTTAAAAAGATTATCTATTTAGGTTTTTCAAGATTTTGGATGTATTGACTTAAGTGTTTAGGCATTTAGTAGTTTATTGGATTTATTTAAACAATGAAATAACAAAAAAATTATTTTTGATAGTTTCTCACATATTTCAAAGCTTATAACCTTTGAAAATATAATAATTTTAAATTTTTTTAAAAATGTGAATACAATATTTAGTAATAAGAATCATTATAATTATATATAATATAAACTAAATATAAACAATTTTATTAATAGATATGATATCAATTATCAAAAAATAAATTAATATGCTATTATTAATATTATAGATATAAGTTAAAATATAATTGCAAAACCTAAAATTATTCAAAATCAAAGTAAAATTTATTACCAAATAATAATTTTTGTTTTTTAGTTTTTGCTTCTTTTTATGAGCTTAAATTTTTTTTGATGAAAAATAAATTATTTAAATTATATTTAAAGTGTACGAGTTTAAAGTTTTAAGTATTTAGGGGCTTTTGTGTTTAGCAGTTTGTAGATTTAAGTATTTAGGCATTTAGTGGTCTATAAGTTTTATTTAAACAATAATATAACAAAAAATTTATTTTTAATTTTTTTTTGTAATTTTTGAAGGTTATAACCTTTGAAAATATAAAAATTCAAATTTTTTTCAAATGTAAATATAATATTTATTTATAATAATCTTAATAAATATTAGTCATTCAAATTCAATATAAATAATCATATTGCTAAATATTATAATAATGATCAATAAATAAATTAATAAACTATTATTAATAAGATATATATTATTTTAAATATATTTGCAAAATCTAAATTTATTCAAAATCAAATTATATATTACTAAATAATAATTTTTTTAGTATTTTTCTTTTTATATAAGTTTATATTTTTTTTATTAAAAATAAATTTTTTAAATTATATTTGTCTTCCTCATAAATTATTTTGTAATTTATAATTCTATAAAAATAAACTAATAAATAATTAAAATAAATATTTAAAATTATAATGAATACAAATAAAATTGATATTTATTATTTATTATTCAGGATATACAGGTTTAATGGTTTAAGTATTTAGGTGTTTTGGGGGTTAGTCATTTAAGTGTTCATGCCTTAAGTGATTTTATCTAATTTTTGAAGGTTATAACCATTGAAAATATAAAAATTTTTAATTTTTTTTAAAATATGAATATAATATTTAGTTATAATAATCTTGATAATTATATATAACGTAATATCATTATAAATAATTTTATTAATAGAGATTATAATAATGATCAATAAATAACTTAATAAACTATTATTAATTAGAATGATATAAATTAAAATATAATTGCAATATCTAAAATTATTCAAAATTAAATTAAAATAAATTACTAAATAATAATAATTTGTTTCAAAAAGTTTGCCTCTTTTTATGATCTTATATTTTTTTGATGAAAAATAAATTATTGATATTATATGTGTCTCACTAATAATTTATTTTGTAATTAATATTTCTAAAAAAATAGATTGATAAATAATTAAAATGAATATTTAAATTATAATGAATACTAATAAAAATGAGATTTATTATTTATTATTTAGAGTATAATAATTTAAAGGCTTATGTATTTCTGGGCTTTGGGTTTAGGAGTTTAGTCATTAAGAATTTAATTATTTTGTTATTTATATATTTTATTTAAAAAATCTAAGAACAAAAATTTTTTTTTTTTGATTTTTTCTTATTTTCAAAGGTTATAACCATAGAAAACTTTATAATTTTTAAATTTTTTTAAAATATGAAATATTATTTTGTTATAATAATCTAAATAATTATATATTATTTAAATTCAATATAAATAATTTTTTTATAGATATTAATATGACGATAATAAAATAAATTAATAAACTATCATAATAAGATAGATATTAAATAAAATTTATTTGCAAAACCTAAAATGATTCAAATCAAAGTAAATATATTAATAAGATAAATATTAAATAAAAGTATTATTAATAGATAAAATATACAAGTTTAAAAGATTAATATTTAGGAGTTTTTGGATTTAAGAATTTAGTGATTAAGTGTTTAGGCATTTAGTAGTTTATAGAATTTATTAAAAAAAAATAACAAAATTTTTTTTTTGTTATTTGTTCTCATTTTTAAAGGATAACCTTTGAAAGTATAACAATTTTGAAATTTTTTTTAAATGTGAATACTATATTTAATTATGATACTCTTAATAATTATATATCATGTAAATTCAATATAAACAATTATATTGATATATATTATAATAATGATCATACGAAAGATTAATAAACAATTATTAATCAGATAAATATTGTTTAAAATATATTTACAAAACCTAAAATGATTCAAAATCAAATTGATAGAAAGATTTATTGATTTATATGTTTACACATTTAGGTTGTATTTATTGATTTATTGGTTTTATTTAATTAATGAAATAACAAAAAATTTATTTTTTTGAATTTTCGTGATTTTCAAATGTTATAACCTTTGAAAATATAATAATTTTTTAATAGTTATAAAATATGAATACAATACTTAGTTATAATAATCTAAATAATTATATTTGATGTAAATTCAATATAAAAAATTTTATTAATATATATTATTTTGACGATCAAAAAATAATTTAATAAACTATTATTAATAAGATGGATATTAATTAAAATATATTTGCATAACCCAAAATAATTCAAAATCAAAGTAAATTATAATACTAAATAAAAGTTTAAATTTTTGAAATTTTGTTTATATTTATAAGCTCATATTTTTTTTCATAAAAAATAATTTATTTAAATTATATATGTATCACTCATTATTTATTTTTAATTAATATTTCTATAAAATTAAACTAAAAAATAATTAAAATGAATATTTAAAATTATACTGAATACAAATAAAAATGAGATTTATTATTTATTATTTAGGTTATATAGGTTTAATGGTTTAAATATTTAGTGGGTTTTGCGACATAGGAGTTTAGAGATTTAAATGTTTAGGCATTTAGTAGTTTATAAGTTTTATTTAAATAATTAAATAATAAAAAAATTATTTTTGTTATTTTTTATCATTTTTGAAGGTTATAACCTTTGAAAATATAATAATTTTTAAATTTTTTTCAAATGTAAATATAATATTTAGTTATAATAATCTTAATAATTATAAGACATTTAAATTCAATATAAGTAATTTTATTGTTAGATATTATAAAATTGATCAAATAATAAATTAATAAACTATTCTTAATAAGATTGATAGCTATTAAAATATAATTGCAAAACCTATATATAATGATTCAAAATCAAAGTAAAATATATTACTAAATAATAATTTTTGTTTTTAAATTTTTACTCCTTTTTATAAGCTTTTTTTTTTGATTAAAAATAAATTATTAAAATTATAGTTGTATCTCTCATTATTTATTTTGTAATTAATATTTCTATAACAAATAAACTAAAAATAATTATAATGAATATTTAAAATTATAATGAATACAAATTAAAATGAGATTTATTATTTATTATATGTGGTATCCCAGTTTAATGGTTTGATTATTTAGGAGTTTTGTTGTTTAGGAGCTTATCAATTTATGTTTTTAGGTATTTAGTGGTTTATAGGTTTTATTTATATAATAAAAATAAATTTTTTTTTAGATTTTTATGATTTTCAAAGGTCATAACCTTTAAAAATAAATTAATTTTTAAAATTTTTTGAAATGTGATTACTATGTATAATTATATTAATCTTACTAATTATATATCATATAAATTCAATATAAACAATTTTAATGATAAATAATATAATAATGATCAAAAATTAAATTAATAAACTATTATTAATAATATAAATATTAATTAAAATATATTTACATAACACAAAATGATTCAAAATCAAATCAAAATATATTAGTAAATAATAATATTTAATTTTTAAATGTTTTCTTCTTTTATAAGCTTATTTTTTTTTCATTAAAAATAAATTATTTAAATAATATTTGGCTCACTTGAAATTTATTTTGTAATTAATCTTTTTAAAAATTTAACTATAAATAATTAAAATGAATATTTGAAATTATAATAAATAGAAATAAAACTGAGATTTATTATTTTTTAAGGAGTATATAGATGTTAAAATGTTTATGTATTTAGGGGGTTCGAGGTTTATGAGCTTACTAATTTAAGTAAGTAAGCATTTAATGGTCTATAGGTTTTATTTAAAAAATAAAATAACTAAAAATTTATTTTTATTATTTTTTATTATTTTTAAGATTATAGCCTTTGCAAATTTAATAATTAAAAATTTTTTTCAAAAGTGAAAACAATATTTATTTATAATAATTATATATCATATAAATTCAATATAAATAATTTTATTGATAGATATTCTAATAATAATCAAAAAATAAATTAAAAATCTATTATAAATAAGATTGATATTACTTAAAATATAATATCAAAACCTAAAATGATTCAAAATCAAAGCAAGATATATTACTAAATAATAATTATTTGTTTTTAAATTATTATTCTTTTTATAAGCTTATCAATTTTTTGTTTAAAAATAATTTTTATAAATTATATTTTTAACTAATAATTTATTTTATAATTAATACATATAAAAATAAAAACTAAACAATCAAATGAATTTTTTAAATTATAATGAAAACAAATAAAATGAAATTTATTAATTAGTTTTTTGGGTATGCCGATTTAAAGGATTATCTATATAGAGGTATCGGAATTTTGTAGTTTAGTGATTTAAATGCTTCGACAGTTAGTGTTGTATAGGTTTTATTTAAACAATAGAATAACAAAGAAAAAATATTTTTTTTTTATTTTTTCACATTTTCAAAGGTTATAACCTATGAAAATGTTATAATTTTTAAATTTTTTTCAAAAGTGAATACAATATTTAGGTATAATAATCATTATATTTTATCTATCACATAATTCAATATAAACATTTTTATTGATAAATATTCTAATAATGATGAAAAAATAGCTTAATAATCTATTATTAATAAGATAGATGTCAATTAAAATATAATTACAAAACCTAAAATGATTCAGAACCAAAGAAAATATATTATTATAAATAATTTTTTGTTTTAAAATTTTTTTTCTTTTAAAAAGTTTATCTATAATTTTTAGATGAAAATAATTTACATAAAATATATTTGGGTAACTCATAAATTATTTTGTAATTAATATTTATTAAAAATAAACAAATAAATAATTAAAATGATATTTAAAATTATAATTAAAAATAATGAGATTTATTATTTATTATTTAGGGTATACCAGTCTAATTTAAATTAGATCTGTCTTACAAATAATTTATTTTGAAATTAAATTTCTCTAAAAATAAACTGAAAATTAATTAAAATAAAAATTTAAAATTATACTGTATAAAAATTAAAATGATATTTATGATTTATTATTAATGTATACTAGTTTAATGGTTTAAGTATTTAGAGGTTTTGTCTTTTAGGAGTTAAGCAATTTAGGTTTTTAGGCATTTAGTGGTTATTGGTTATATTTAATCAATAAAATAACAAAAAAAAATTTGTATTTTTTTCTCATTTTCATAGGTTATAACCTTTGAAAATATAATAATATTTATAATTTTTTTGAAATGTGAATATAATATTTAGTTATAATAAAATTGTTAATTATATAAGATATAAATTCAATATAAATAATTTTATTGATAGATATTATAATAATGATCAAAAATTAAAATAATAAACTATTAATAATAAGATAGATATTAATTAAAAATATATACAAACCCAAATTGATTAAAAATTAAAGTAAAATATATTAATGATAATAATTTTTAATTTTTAAATTTTTACTTCTTTTATAAGCGTTCATATTTTTTTTTGATTATAAATAAATTATTTAAATTATATTTGTCACTCTCATAATTTATTTAATAATAAATATTTTTATATAAATAAACTAATAAATAATTAAAATGAATATATAAACTATAATAAATAGAAATTAAAATTAGATTTATTAATTATTATGTATTATATAGTAGTTTAATGGTTTAGGTATTTAGGTATTATGGGGTTTAGGTGTTTACTGATTTAATTGTGTATGCATTTAGTGGTTTATAAATTTATTTAATAAATAAAATAACAAAACATTTATATATATTATTTTCTGATATTTTCAAAGGTTATAACCTTTGAAAATATTATAATTTTAAAATTTTTTTCAAAAGTGAATTCAATATTTAGTTATAATAATCAATATATTTATATATCATATTTCAACATAAACAATTTAGTCATAAATATTCTAATAAAGAACAAAAAGTAAATTAATAATCTATTATTAATAATATAGATATCAATTAAAATATAATTACAAAACATAAAATGATTCATAAGCAAACCAAAATATATTACTACAAAATAATTTTTTATTTAGATATTTTTTTTTATTTTAAAAATTTTATCTATATTTTTTTGATTAAAATTAATTTACATAAATTATATTTGTCTAACTTATAATTTATTTTTGAATTAATATTTATATAAAATAAAAATTTAATAATTAAAATGAATATTAAAAATTATAATAAAAAAAATGAGATTTATTTTTTATTATTTAGGGTATACAGGTTTTATTTAAGTTATATCTGTCTCACTAATAATTTATTTGTAATTAATATTTGTATAAAAATAAACTGATAAATAATTAAAATAAAAATTTAAAATTATACTGATTAAAAATTAAAATGAGATTTATGATTTATTATTAATGTATACCTGTTTAATGGTTCAATTATTTTGAGGTTTTGTCATTTAGGAGTTTAGTGATTTATGTTTTTGGGCATTTAGTGATTTATAGGTTATTTTTAAACAATAAGATAACAAAAAAATTTATAATTTTGTGTCATTTTCAAATGTTATAACCTTTGACAATTTAATAATATTTTAAATTTTTTGATAATTATATATATAATCTAAACAAAATATAAATAATTTTATTGATAAATATTAAATCAATTATCAAAAAATAAATTAATATGCTATTATTAATATGATAGATATAAATTAAAATTTAATTACAAAAACTAAAATAATTAAAATCAAAGTAAATTTATTACGAAATAATAATTTTTGTTTTTTAATTTTTGCCTCATTTTATGAGATTATATATTTTTTTGATAAAAAAGAAATTATTTAAATTATATTTGTATCACTCATAATTTATTTTGTAATTAATATTCAATAAATTATTTAAATTATATCTATGGTTTGCGAGTTTAAAGGGTTTAAGTATTTAGGGACTTCGGGGTTTAGAAGCTTAGAGATTTATGTGTTTAGGTTTTAATGGTTTATAAGTTTATTTAGACAATGATATAACAAAAAATATTTATTTTTGTTAATTTTTTCTCATTTTTTAAGGTTATAACCTTTGAAAATATAAAAATTTTTAAATTTTTTTTTAAATGTGAATACTATATTTAGTTTTGATAATATTGATAATTATATATCATATAAATTCAATAAAACAATTTATAATGATAGATATTATATTAATGAAAAAAAATAAATTAATAAACTATTATAAATAAGATAGATATTATTTAAAATATATTTGCAAAACCTAAATTTATTCAAAATCAAAGTAAAATAATTACTAAATAATAATTTTTTATGTTTTGCTTCTTTTTATAAGTTTATATTTTTGTTCTTGAAAGTATATTATTTAAATTATATTTGTCTTCCTCATAATATATTTTGTAATTTATTCTTCTATAAAAATAAACTAAAAAATAATTAAAATGAATATTTAAAATTATAATGAATACAAATAAAAGTGAGATTTATTATTATTATTCAGGATATACAGTGTTAATGGTTTAGGTATTTAGGTGTTTTGGAGTTTAGTGATTTAAGTGTTTATGCCTTTAGTGATTATAATTTTATTTAAAGAATGAAAAAACAAAAAATTAATATTTGTTTTTTTTAATTTTCGTAGGTTACCCTTAGAAAATATAATAATTTTTAATTTTTTTAAATGTAAATATATATTTTAGTTATAATAATCTTAATAATTATATATAATGTAAACTCAATATATATAATTTTATTATTAGATATTATATAATGATCAATAAATAATTAATAGACTATTATTAAAAAGAATGATATAAATTAAAATATAAATGCAAAATCTAAAATGATATAAAAAATCAAAATAAAATATTGTTACTAAATAATAAATTTTGTTTTTAAAATTGTGCCAATATTTATAAGTTTATATATTTTTTAATGAAATATAATGTATTTAAATTATATATGCCTCACTAATAATTTATTTTGTATTATTATTTCTATAAAATAAACTAATAAATAATTAAAATAAAATTTAAAATTATACTGAATAAAAATTAAAAGAGATTTATGATTTATTATAATGTATACCATTTTAATGGTTTTGAGATTTAAAATTTTCTGAAATGCGAATTCAATATTTAGTTATAATAATCATTATATTTATATATCTTATAATCAATATAAACATATTATGATAAATGTTCTAATAATGATCAAAGAATAAATTAATGAATCTATTATTAATAAGACAGATATCAATTAAAATATAATTATAAAACATAAAATGATTCATAAGCAAGCCACAATATAATACTATATAATAATTTTTTGTTTTG
The DNA here is from genome assembly GCA_029783825.1 of Sapria himalayana. Taxonomy (NCBI): domain Eukaryota; kingdom Viridiplantae; phylum Streptophyta; class Magnoliopsida; order Malpighiales; family Rafflesiaceae; genus Sapria; species Sapria himalayana. Next base: position 54,875 of record JAREIK010006495.1, read on the forward strand.
TAATTTTTTTTATTTAAAAAGTTTATCTATATTTTTTGATTAAAAATAATTTACATAAATTATATTTGTCTAACTCATATTTTATTTTTAATTAATATTTATATAAAAATAAACAAATAAATAATTAAAATGAATATTTAAAATTATAATTAAAAAAAATGAGATTTATTGTTTATTATTTAGGGTATACCGTTTTAATTTAAATTAAATCTGTCTCACTAATAATTTATTTTGTAATTAATATTTGTATAAAAATAAACTAATAAATAATTAAAATAAAAATATAAAATTATAGTGAATAAAAATTAAAATGAGATTTATGATTTATTATTAATGTATACCAATTTAATAGTTTAAGTATTTAAAGGTTTTGTCGTAGATGTGTTTAGCGATTCATGTTTTTAGGCATTTAGTGGTTAATAGGTTTTATTTAAACAAAAAAATAACAAAAAAAATTTTGTAATTTTTTGTCATTTTCATAGGTTATAACCTTTGAAAATATAATAATATTTAAATTTTTTGAAATGTGAATAGAATATTAAGTTATAATAATTTTAATAATTATATATTATATAAATTCAATATAAACAATTTTATTGATAGATATTATAATAATAAAAAAATAAATTAATAAACTATTAATAATGAGATAGATATTAATTAAAAAATATTTACAAAACCCAAATTGATTCAAAATTAAAGTAAAAATTATTACTGAATAATAATTTTTATTTTTAAAGTATTACTTCTTTTATAAGCGTATAAATTTATTTTGATTAAAAATAAATTATTTAAATTATATTTGTCGCACTCATAATTTATTTTGTAATAAAAATTTATATAAAATAAACTAATAAATAATTAAAATGAATATTTAAAATTATAATAAATTGATAAAAAATTTATTTTTAATTATTAAGTAGTATATAGTAGTTTAATGGTTTATGTATTTAGGTATTACGGGCTTTAGAAGTTTACTGATTTAACTCTGTATACATTTAGTGGTTTATAGATTTCATTTAAAAATTAAAATAACAAAATATTTATTTTTATTATTTTTTTATATTTTCAAAGGTTATAACCTTTGAAAATATAATATTTTTTAATTTATTTCAAATGTGAATTCAATATTTAGTTATAATAATCATTATATTTATATATCATATAAATTCAATTAAACAATATTATTGATAAATATTCTAATAATAATCAAATAATAAATTAATAATCTATTATTAATAAGATAGATATTAATTAAAATATAAATACAAAACCTATAATGATTCACAAGCAAAGCAAATTATATTACTATATAATATATTTTGTTTTTAAATTTTTTTTCTTTTAATAAGTTTATCTATATTTTTTTGATAAAAAATAATTTATAAATAATATTTGTCTAACTCAATTTATATTTTAATTAATATTTATATAAAAATAAACAAATAAATAATTAAAATGAATATTTAAAATTTTAATTAGAAAAAGAGATTTATTATTTATTATTTAGGGTATACCAGTTTAATTTAAATATATCTTTCTCACTAATATTTTATTTTGTAATTAATATTTCAATAAAATAAATTATAAATAATTAAAATAAAAATATAAAATTATATTGAATAAAAATTAAAATGAGATTTATGAATTATTATTAATGTATACTAGTTTAATTTTTAAGTATTTCAAGGTTTTGTCGTTTAGGACTTTAGCAATTTATGTTTTTAGGCATTTAGTGGTTTATTGGTTTTATTTAAACAATGAAATAACAAAAAAATTATTTTTGATATTTTTTCACATTTTCTATGATAATAACCTTTGACAATATAATAATTTTAAAATTTTTTAAATATGTGAATACAATATTTAGTAATAATAATCATTATAATTATATATAATATAAACAAATAAATAATTTTATTGATAGATATGATATCAATTATCAAAAAATAAATTAATATGTTATTATTATTATGATGGATATAAATTAAAATATAATTGCAAAGCCTAAAATTATTCAAAATCCAAGTAAAATTATTACTAAATAAAAATTTTTGTTTATTAGTTTTTGCTTCTTTTATAAGCTTATATATTTTTTGATGAAAAATAAATTATTTAAGTTATATTTGTAGCACACAATTTATTTTGTAATTAATATTTAAATAATTATTTAAATTATATTTAAGGTTTACGTGTTTAAAGGTTTAAGTATTTAGGGGCTTTTGTGTTTAGGAGTTTAGATGTTTACGTGTTTAGGCATTTAGTGGTTTATAAGTTTTATTTAAACAATGATATAGCAAATAATTTATTTTTATTATTTTTTCTAATTTTTGAAGGTTATGTCCTTTGAAAATATAATAATTTTTTAATTTTTTTTAAATGTAAATATAATATTATTTATAATAATCTTCATAATTTTAATTCATTTTAATTCAATAAAATAATTATATTGCTAGATATTATAATTATGATCAAAAATAAATTAATAAACTATTAATAATAAAATAGTTATTATTTAAAAAGTATTTGCAAAATCTAAATTATTCAAATCAAAGTAAAATATATTACTAAATAATAATTTTTTTAATGTTTTGCTTTTTTTATAAGTTTTATATTTTGTTATTAAAAATAAATTATTTAAATTATATTTGTCTTACTCATAATTTATTTTGTAATTTATAATTCTATAATAATAAACTACTAAATAATAAAATGAATATTTAAAATTATAATAATACAAATAAAATTGAGATTTATTATTTATTATTAGGATATACCGGTTAATGGTTTAAGTATTTAACTATTTTTTGGTTTAGGATTTTAGTGATATAATTGATTAGACCTTTAGTGATTTAATTGTTTAGACCTTTAGTATTTATAGTTTTTATTTTAAGAATGAGAGAACAAAAAATTTAATTTTGTAATTTTTTTTTAATTTTTGAAGGTTGTATCCTTGAAAATATAATAATTTTATTTTTTATATGTGAATGTAATATTTAGTTATAATAATCTTAATAATAATATATAATGTAAACTCAATATAAATAATTTTATTGAAAGATATTATAATAATGATCAATAATAAATTAATAAACTTGTATTTATAAGAATGATATAAATTAAAATATAATTATAAAATGGAAAATGATTCAAAATCAAAATAAGATGTATTATTAAATAATAATTTATTATTTTTAAAATTGTACCTTTTTATAAGCTTTTTTTGATGAAAAATAAATTATTAAAATTATTATGTCGCACTAATATTTAATTTGTAATTAATAATTCTATAAAAATAAACTGATAAATAAGTAAATTGAATATTTAAAATTATAATGAATACTAATAAAACTAAGATTTATGATTTATTATTTAGACAATACTAATTTAATGTTTTAAGTATTTATTGGCTTCGGGGTTTAGGAGTTTTGTCATTTTTGTATTTAGTAATTTAGGTTTATAGGTTTTATATAAAAAATAAAATAACAAAAATTTATTTTTGTTATTTTTTCTAATTTTTGATGGTTATAACCTTTGAAAATATAATAATTTTTAATTTTTTTTGAAAAGTGAATACAATATGAAGTTATAATAATCATAATAATTTTATATAATATAAATTCAATATAAACTATTTTATTGATATTTATTATAATAATGATCATAAAAAAGTAATAACCAATTATTAATAGAAAATATTGTTTAAATATATTTGCAAAACCTAAAATGATGCAAATCAAAGTGAAATATTTTACTAAATATTAATTTTAAATTTTTAAAATTTTTGTATCATTTATAAGCCTATATATTTTTTGATGAAAAATAAATTATTTAAATTATATTTGTTCACTAATAATTTATTTTTAATTTTATATTTATAAAAATAAACTAATAAATAATTAAAATGTATATTTAAAATTTCAATGAATACTAATAAAATGAGATTTATGATTTATTATTAATGGTATAATTATTTAATTGTTTAAGTTTTTTGGGGTTAAGGAGTTTAATGATTTATATGTTTACACATTTTTGTGTTTATAGGTTTTTTTTATCAATGAAATAGCACAAACTTTATTTTTATGAATTTTTGTGATTTTCAAAGGTTATAACCTTTAAAAATATAAAATTTTTTAATAGTTCTAAAATATGAATACAATACTTAGTTTTAATAATCTTAATAATTATATTGTTGTAGATTCAATATAAAAAATGTATTATTATATATTATAAAAATGATCAAAAAATAAATAATAAACTATTATTAATAAGATAGATATTAATTAAAATAAAATTGCAGAACCCAAAATAATTCAAAATCAAGTAAATTATTTTACTAAATAAAATTTTAAATTTTTGAAAATTGTTATTTTTATAAGCTTATTTTTTTTCAAAAAAAAATAATTTATTTAAATTATATCTGTCTCATCAATTTATTTTGCAATTAATATTTCAATAAAAATAAACTAAACAATAATTAAATGAATATTTAAAATTATAATGAATACAAATAAAAATGAGATTTATTATTTAGGTTATATACTTTAATGGTTTAAGTATTTAAGGGTTTTGGGTTTAGGAGTCTAGAGATTTAAATGTTTATGCATTTAGTGGTTTATAGTTTTATTTAAATAATAAAATGAAAAAAAAATTATTTTTGTGATTTTTTATCATTTTGAAGGTTGTAACCTTTGAAAATATAATAAGTTTTTAATTTTATCAAATGTAAATATAATATTTAGTTAAAATAACTTAATAATTATAAGACATTTAAATTGAATATAAGTAATTAATTGATCGATATTATAAAAATGATCAAATAATAAATTAATAAACTATAATAATAAGATTGATCGCAATTAAATTATAATTGCAAAACCAATATATAATAATTCAAATCAAAGTTAAAATATTACTAAATAATAATTTTTTGTTTTTAAATTTTTACTTCTTTATATTAGCTTTTTTTTTTGATTAAAAATAAATTATTAAAATTATATTTGTCTTACTCATTATTATTTTGTGATTGATATTTCTATAAAAATAAACTAATAAATAATTAAAATGAATATTTAAAATTATAATGAATACCAATTAAAATGAGATTTATGATTTATTATATATGGTATACCAGTTTAATGGTTTGATTATTTAGTGGTTTATAGGTTTTATTTATATAATAAAAATTTAAAATTCTATTTTTATTTTTTCTGATTTTCAAAGGTTATAACCTTTGAAAATAAAATAATTTTAAATTTTTTTAAATGTGAATACCATGTAATATTATCCTACTAATTATATATCATATAAATTCAATAAATAATATAATGATAGATATTATAATAATGATCAAAAATTAAATTAGTAAACTATTATTAATAATATTAATATTAAAAATATATTTACATAACACAAAATGATTCAAAATCAAATCAAAATATACTAAATAATAATATTTGATTTTATAATTTTCCTTCTTTTTATAAGCATATATTTGTTCTATTAAATTAAATATTTAAATAATAATTCTCACTCGAAATTTATTTTGTAATTAATTTTTCTAAAAAAATTAAACTATAAATAATTAAAAATTAATATTAAAATTATAATAAATAGAATATAAAATGAGATTTATTATTTATTAAGTAGTATATAGCTTAAAAGGTTTATGTATTTAGGGGTTTCGTGATTTATGAGTTTACTGATTTAAGTAAGAAAGCATTTAATGATCTATAGTTTATTTAAAAAATGAAATAAACAACAAATTTTTTATTTTTTTATTTTTTCACATTTTCAAATGTTATAACCTTTGAAAATATAATAATTCTAAAATTTTGTTCAAAAGTGAATACAATATTTAGTTATAATAATCATTATATTTATATATCATATAAATTCAATATAAACATTTTTATTGATAAATATTCTAATAATGATAAAAAAATAACTTAATAATCTATATTAATAAGATAGATATCAATTAAAATATATTTACACAAACCTAAAATGATTCAGAATCAAATCAAAAATTATTACTATTTAATAATTTTTTTTTGATAGTTTTTTTCTTTTAAAAAGTTTATCTATATTATTTTAATGAAAAATAATTTATATAATTAAATTTGTTATTTATAATTTATTTGTAATTAATATTTATATAAAAATAACAAATAAATAATTAAATTTGAATATTTAAAATTAAAATGAAAACAAAATGAGATTTTTTATTATTTAGGAAATACGGTTAATTTAAATTAGATATGTCTCACTAATAATTTATTTTGTAATTAATATTCTATAAAAATAAATGATAAATATTAAAATAAAATTAAAATTATACTGAATAATTAAATAATTTATTTTGTTCCTCTCTCAACTATAGAATGATTGCTAAAGCTCTAACCAAAATAATAGGAGCTTTTACTTTATCTCCATTTTGTCTCATAAAATTTGATGTTGAATCACTGGGCTATCAAAGGTAATTTGACTCATGTATGCTAACAGACTAAACCAAAGTTGTACCCCTATGTGTTGAAATAGCTATTTGTTGAGGATGCTATTTATATTGATTATATATTTCTTATAAAATATCTCTCATGCACACACTCAAGAAATTTTTTTAAAACATAGTTCACCTCTAAAAAAATAACCACCTTGTAGCCTATTAGAACAAACTAGCTCCAGGGTGGTTTGAGCAGGGCAAGAAGTATGGGCTCTTTCAATCAAGAATCAAAAAAATATTTTTTGGCATGTCTAAGCCTTTTTTTTATATCCTCATGGATATGAAAGTAATTTCATTCTTTTTATATTGATGAGTTATGTATGCAAGCTCACAATACCCAAAAAGGTTTAAATGAATCATATTCAAATGTATAAAATGTTTTAATCATTGCTCAAAATATTAGTCTTGCATATTACACTGAGGTCACAAATCAAAGGAAAAAGCCATAGTGATATTTCCAATATTAAGAATTTTAGATATAGAAAGTTATAAAGAGTAGTACTCGAGCTTTAACTATTTCTAGGGTCATGACTTTTGCTCTTGAGGAATGTCCAAAGTTACAATCATTCCTAGTGCAATCATTTGCAATATAAAGATAAAATGCACAAGCTATGATCATATCCAATAATGTGACCCAGTATTATAGTGATTAAATATGTATCATGATCATTCTTAGTACCATAACAATATGTTCAACAGAGAGACACAAGTTATGGCATATTCTCATCGGTATGATTTTGAGTTCTAGAGACAAAATATACACAATCATGACCATTGCTAATGCTACAATAATCTAAAGCAAGAAGAAGAGACTAAATCCATAACTCTCCCCTCAGTCATTACTTTGTGTTAATATACAAAAAGATAAATCTATGACATCCTAAAAGTTTTGAATTTCAATTTAAATTGAACACTTAGTCATTTGATTATAAACTGCAAAACATGAGATTTAGGATTTAGGGTTTATGGACTAGGGTTATAGTTTATGGTTTAAGGTTTAGGATTTAAAGTTTAGGGTTTATGGTTTTTTTTGATTAAAACCATAAACCTTTTATACATTTGAATATGATTCATTTACACCTTTTTGGGTATTGTGATCTTGAATACATAACTCATTTAATATAAAAAGAAAGAAATGATACTTTTCATATCCATGAGGATATAAAAATGACTTAGATATGCCAATAAAATAAATTTTTTGATTCTTGATTGAAAGAGTGCCCTTACTTCTTGCCCTGCTCAAACACCCTGGGGCTAGTTTGTTCTAATAGGCTACAAGTGGTTATTTTTTTAGAGGTGAACTATGTTTTAACAAAAATTGCTTTGAGTGTGGTATGAAAGATATTTTAGAAGAAATTACAATAATCAATATAAATAGCATCCTCAACAACTAGCTATTTCAACACATAGGGGTATACACTTTGGTTTAGTCTGTTAAACGTACATGAGTCAAATTACTTTGTTAGCCCAGTGATTCAACATCAAATATGATGAGACATAATAGAGATAAAGTAAAAGCTCCTATTATTTGTTTAGAGCTTTAGCAATCATTCTAGAATTGAGATAGGAACAAAAAAATAAATTGTTTTAATTATTAATATAATTTAATTATTTATCAGTTTATTTTTATAGAAATATTAATTACAAAAAAATTATTAGTGAGACAGATAATTAAATTAAACGGTATTCCTAAATAATAAATAATAAATCTCATTTTTTTCATTTTAATTATAAAATTCATATTTAATTATTTATTTGTTTATTTTTATATAAAATTAATTGCAAATAAATTTGAGTTACAAAAATATAATTTATATAATTATTTTAATCAAAATAATATATATAGACTTTTTAAAAGAAAAAAAATTCAAAACAAAAAATAATATATTGT